>JABUQX010111474.1:0-24792 GCA_015478945.1 Trachelipus rathkii | reverse complement strand
AAGCTGTCCTCAATGTCATCAGTTAATGCATCCTACAGACATTCATTCAATACTCAATAATCCTTTATTATCATATAAATACGTATAGTCCTTGAACTGCGTCGGGTTATACGAGATTCATAGAGTAGCGGTTATAGTTACCGTTACGTTCTGAGAAGTAGTAACACTACAATACATTGGTTTCCACGTAAGGCTTGAAGTTTGTAGTAGTAGGGTTTAATATGCTTGCTATATATAAGTGATACTTTGCTAGGTAACCTGTATCTAAGCTAACTCACTCCTTCAATTATTTATATTATCAGGACTTTAATGGAGGAGGGCCGCGGCGCAGAGCGAATCTTTTATCTAGTATATAATCAAACTATGAATAAGGGGATTCGACTCTAGAACAGAAATAGATACTTCATGCATATACTACTTCCTCGTCGGTAAATCCTAAGTAGTAACTATAATAAAGTATTCTAGTAAAGTTATACATCACATCCTTGAATGAGTAATAGCTCATATAATAAAGCCGTGAGGGCTGTGAGCTGTAAAGAAATAATCTATAAAAACAGTTTTGGTTATAATTTACGTGCTAAATAAAACAGCGCATTTTTAAAAAAATGAGATAAGGAATATTATCGTTTATAAATAATGGTTAGGGAATAGAAGCGAGAATGAGAGAGAAGTCACGAGATAAACAACAGGAAAGGACTAGCTATAACTATCAGCTCACTTTTGCTATAGAGAATGAAAAACGTTATTGCACTTTCAATGATGAGGTAGCTGCTTTTGTAGTGTTGGCAATTGATAGCTTTTATGTTTGAAAACTATTTCCACTTCTTTAATTGGAAATTTAAGAGTGCTAAAAATAATCATAAATGCATCTAAGAGACTAATATTATAAGTATTCATTTTTTAATGTATAATATATCACTTTATAAACGAGATTTATATATATATTAGTAAAATTCGTTGCATCACACAAATTGCGCTTTTTAAATTGATTATATTTATACTCTTTTAAATAACTATATAGACAGCTTAGGCACCATTAGCTTTGAAGTTCTTTAGTATCGAAAAACAGTAACTAGCAACAGGTGATTGAGTATACTCAAAGTCAACGTTTAATAATTTAGAGTTTTGAGCTCGCAGAGAGGAGCACGAGAGAAGAGAGATGAGAGATGAGAGTAGAGTGTGGAGCTATTGGAGAAGTTTTGAGGGATGCTGCAAGTCAAAGAGAGAGAAGAATGTAAGAGAGAGTGATAAGTAGTAGAACAGAGCACGTATTGAGAGTAAGTAGAAGTATCAGAGAGAGAAGAGAGAGAGAGAGATGGAGAGGAATTCTAGAAGATGCAAACACAGAAGTGGTGGTTTTATTAGTTCTATCAATGACCTGAATGGATGAGAATGAGTTAGCAGACAAATAGAGACGTTATATTTCGGGAAAAATAAATGAGAGTTTTTCAGCGTATCTTTTGGAGATACTTAACTGAGTGACTCGCTATAAGATCGTAGTTATAAATAGAAAGTAAAGAATATATGATTAGTTAGGACATAAGCTACGCAGGAGAACTGTTTCTAATTACACATAGGATATAGGTCATGTGGATGCACGAAGTAGGCAGAGAATCAGATAGAGAGCAGAATATTTCATCTGCATCCAAGTCATCTGCATTGAGAGAAGAATTTGATACGTATAATCAAGATACGACCAGCGCTATATAGTCATATAATCAGATAATAGGTGAATAGTAAGAGGGATTGAGGTGGAGGGGCGGGTCCGGGGTATCATCTGGAAGATAAAAAGAATGGGTATAATAGGGACTTAGAGAGACTAAGGTATGAGAGATGATAAGAAGTAATGATGATAGGTGAAGAGGAGAGATGAGATAGAGAAGTTAAGAGAGAGAGATAGTATACGGAGATGGAGAGAAAGAGAGAGAGAACGAGATAGATGATAGTAAAGATAGAGAGTAAATAGAGAGAGAGAGTAGAGATAATGAGAGACGAGAAAGGTAGGAAGGGAGTAAGTAAGCAGATAGTGTGGTAATGATATAAGGAGAGAATTAATTATGAGTAGCACTACTAAGTAAGGAGGATGATAATTTGGAAGTTAAAGAGAACAACTATCATCGAGATCCAAGATGTTCTCAGGAACTTAAGGTGACAGCAATAGTAACAGGGAAAAAGAGAAAAAGTAAGGTAGAGTGAATTGGGATTAAAAAGCTTGTAAAGGCGAGAAACCTTTAATAGAAAGAAGAAAAAAAAAAAAAAAAAATGAAAGAAAATCAATCTCAAAAAACTGACAAAGGTGCCAGCGAAAAGAGAATCACTTTTTGAGTTCTTTATGCAAATTTTAGTTAGGAAAAATGTTAAAAAAATAATTAAAATAGCCAAAAAACAATCAAAAACAAAAAGGTTGAAAAATTGTATATAATATTAGCGCTTTGGTTATTTTTTAGGGAGCAGGGGCATGAATATATATATATTAATGATTGTAAAAAGTATTTAGCAGGCGCAAACTGTAGGGAGACCTCGAGCGACGGGTAAACTTATTGGGGTGATGCTTCTCAGACCTACCTGTAGGGGAGGAGGACTGACGAACCCCCGCGACAAAATATTAAAACACAAAATAAGAGCGGGGGTTCCGGAGACCCTTCCCGGAGGGGGAGGAAATTAGTCTACAACGCAGTTAAAGGCGAGAGACCCATGACTCTGCCATCACGCAATGCGATTTGTGATATAACACCTTTGGGAGTTATATTATTATCTTAGTCACACCAACAACTCGTAACACACACATCAACTAAAATGTTAATGAAAGTACCTAATTTATGTTATTAAAATATCCAGAGTAACCACAATAAAGCTCTAAATAGTGATCTCTCAACTCTAATCAATATTACCATAATATAATGCAATAATTTTTAATTTAATTTTTTTTATTTTAGTTACAAATCACAATTGAAACATTATTAAAACACCTAAGGACTTCTCAAATATACTGTTACAGTTTTTTCCTTCGTACAGGTATTAAGGTTTAAGTTTTATGAGTTTATGGTTTATTTTATAATCATATACTATAATGAAAAATGTTATATATATTATGATGGACAGTATATTACTTATCTATTTATATATTATATATATAATTATATGATATATTATATATATATATAACGATATATATAATATATATATTTATACAACATAGGGATGTTTTTTTATTTTTATTAAAAGATATTTTTTTTTTTTTTTTTTTTTTTTATATATACAATTATCCGGCTCCCTAATCCAAATGACCTAACATTCTTCGCAATGTATTACATTTCTTTCTCCTGTTGCTATTGTACAGTATTATTAGATATTTATGAATAAATTTGTGCGAATAGTATTTTGAACAATTTTAATAATATTTTTGGTTGAACCTCCCCCCCGGTCTCCTCTAATACCAATTATCACCTATATCAATAAATAATCCTGTTCAAGGTACTATTACATTAAATTCACTATAATACTATATAAATAGTATACCTTTAATATTTAATATATATATAATATAATTATAATTTAAAATATTAAATATATATATCTAAATATATAATATATATATTAAATATATATAATACTATTAAATTAATTATCATACTATATATATATTAGTGTTGAATGGCAGGTTAATCACGCATAAATCGCTCAGCATTGACATTTATGAAATAAGCATGTGCAATTCCAGCGGATGTATATGTACCTTCCGATTTTTAGCCCTGACGGAATTAGTTCGGCGCACAGCTATATTTTAAATCATCTGAGAATAATCTTGAGAGAATAGAGAGATTTATATAATATAAACTTATAACTGAATAGATGAATCGGAGACGCAAACTTTAATGAGTAGAACATTGTCATTTTGTAGACGATATCCAAGCTGTGTAATGAATTGAATATCGGCATTGATTCCTTACTAACCAGTCAATGAACGTTCATATAATAACTTATTGAGGTACTCCAACAGAGTCACATGAGATTATCAGGGAAACAAAAAATCAGGCGCCTAATACAAGCTTCTGATCCTCTCAGAGGCAATACTATTGATCTAATAGCTCATATAGGAAACATTTTGGAAACTGTATAATTAAAAAAAAATCGACTCACGCTTTTAATACAAGAATGAAGGATATTCGCATATACACAAACTAAGACTAGCGTAAAGCATACGGGCAATTGCACCTCTGCTTTGTGGAGACTTACAACGGACTTTCATACTTAGCAGAGCAATACTGAAATACCTGCCTAGATCCGCCGCTTTATGAGAAGGTGGCCAAGTTTTGCTGTTGTTTAAGGAATCACAAATTCAGGTACAAACTTGTAACTATGCGTCATCTCTTGGATGTATGCAGTGAAAAACTTCAATTCCGAACAAGATTGTAATTTAAAGCCAAGACAGGAAATGTTTCAAGGAAAATTCAAATCTACAGAGAACAGATAAAATCCTTCTTATCATAGCTATCCACTAACTCAACTGAGCTCTCGGGATAGATGAATATTAATTACAGCTCAACTAAAGTCCAGTAAAGCATGGAAATGCGAAATGTAGCAACAAGCTCTTCCATCATCCGAAACTCGGAGCGATGGACGTATGGACACAAGCACATGAAAAAACTGAGCCACCAAAGAAAAACGACTAGCATACAAATGATGATCCTGGCACAAGGTTCATGTATGGTGGAAAAAATCACGTCAGCAGGAAGTTTAGCAAAAGAATATAGTCTACTTCGGGCTTTAGTTGAATCATGTTGAAAGGCATATGTCTTAAGATACTTGCATAAAGAAAAATTAGTTGCTCTATCTCCAATAGTCGAGTTTACCATAGTGAGAGAGTATTTAGTAATGTTGGGCTAATAGAAATTTAATATTAAATGTAAGATAATATGAAACATAAAGTTAAATTGTTACAGAAAGGCAGAAAAACTTCAAATAATTTCTCAAGCAAACCTTAATATAAATTTTGAATTTCAAATACTGTGCAAAAAGCATCACTAATTTCCCTTGTTAGAAAATCTCTTTCAATTAATAATGTCGTCGCACGATTAGGAAAAGAGGTTGGGTATGGATTGCATTTGAGGTTGGGTCCCTCCGTCCCGCACTGCGGACTGTGGTAAGAATTTAATTCATCTACGATGAGCGTGTTCAGCTAGCTAGATGAAAACTTTCGCGTAATGTGCTCTGGAACAATAATAATTAAGGCATTAACGTACACGACACGTATAATATGGTATCTAAAGCATGATAAATAAAAGAGCAGTAACAATTATTCCTGTGGTGATATTATAATATAAATAGTCACTCAACTATATCTAACAGGATAATGCCTATAAATATAACGCACTCCTTCCTAGTCCGACATATGTATATAATATTATACACTCTAGAATAGCTACGCTAGGGTCTAGCAGACGCAATCTATAATGAAACAACGGATGTAAAAATAATAACTCTACTCAGCAGTAACGGGGGATTATATTTTATTAATGAAGGTAAACTGCTACCACCTTCTACTAGGACCCACATCCTGCGCAGTGTTAATAAGTATTTGAAGTAAAAATACCTCGCCTTCTTGAGTAATTCACTCCTCAGTTGGGATTATAGAACCTAGGGCCCAGTTCAAGAACGTAGCGTATGTTGCTTTTAACTAGTGGTTCCACGCCACGATGGACTAAAGAAGAAAGCGACATCTTTTACTATGTGGTCGGATGTTAAATTATAAGCCACTTCAATACATCCCACGCATTCGCCATCTCCCGGATGTTAAAATCAAAACAACGCGCGATGACACGGCGGGCACCGAAAAAACCACTAGACAATCCCTGCTGTATTCAGCTATATTATAAATATTATATATTATATATAACTTATATATAATACTATAATATTAATAATATAATTATAATATATATATATATATATACATTAGGCTAATATAATAAGTATATAGATTATATATTATATATATATATAATATATATTAATATTATATATATAATTATTTTACCAGAATTTATCTAAACAATATTAGAAAATCTGTATTAATTTCATTCTGGATATTATGTTCTTCTCCAGTGTGGGATACTTTTAAGATTAAGTAAGCGTTAATATAAGCTGAGTGTCTTTTGTGGCTATTGGGAATTCATTATTTATCAAAGACGAAACCAAAGAAAGGTTCAAATATTATAGCACAAAATACCATTTACTGGATATCTTGAAAAGAAATCAAGAAACCACATATTTGAAGATAAAAAGAAATATCTGAATCTTCAAGAGGAGAGTTGGCCGAAAAAGAAAACTATTACAAGACACAGAGCAAGATGGATCCATGTCTCCATCATCAACTTCTATCTATAATTAAAAAAAGATTTCTTCAGCCTACATACTGTTTGAAAATGAATAAGAAAAAGATTTGACATTTGGGAACATGTAATGAAGAAAAAGCCACAAAATTCATTTCAAGATTGGGGAAATGAGTTGCTTGTTGCAATCTGCCATTTTTTTTGCTAGACAGACCATTGGGATTGTAAGAGATTATAAATCACGTATGTCTACAGTATAATATTCTATCAAGGAGGTACTTTTGTCAGAATGATTATCTCCAACACTAATATATAAAAGGGTCAAGAACAAAATTACATTTCAGGCTGCAACAATCAAAGCAATATCTATTAACATGCAGATAATTTTTGGACTTGAGTTCATACTAAAATGAAAGCTTCATAAGTGATGTCAGGGCACTGGATTGATAACAGATTTTCAAAGGAGAGTTGGAACATTACAAATCATATAGTTTTAGGTGTTTTCATTCAGCAGCAAAAATTATGTTACAAAAGTACAGGAAATTAAAAGCTGCAGATTTAAAAGAAAAAGAAAATATTCATGTTGTCCTAAAAGATAACCCACCAAACATTACAAAAGGTATGAAAGCGACAGGTGTTATAATGAGACATGTTTTATTCAATCCTTACAGCTAGTAAGTAATGCATGCATATTTTCTCAAAAATCAATTAAAGATTTAATTACCTTCATGTAGGAAAATTGTAGGTCATTAGTAGATCACCAATTGCTCACAACTAAGTTAACTGAAATTTAAAAATCTCAAAATTTGCCAATAAACAAGCTTATCCAAGATGTGGAAACCAGATGGAATTCATTCATGTTATATGCTGCAACGGACAATAGACAATAAAATGACAATACTAATATATTCTTACAAAATTCGAAGAAAACAATTAAGATATCATTAAATGCAATTCAATGGAAGATCACATGGAAGAAGTAATTAATTGGTTACAACCATTTGAGGAAGGTGGTAGACTAAAAGACGAGTTATGATGATGTAGAGTTTTATCCCTTTTATTAATTTACCTGCAGTATAAGACTGAATTGCGCAAACAACATTTAGCAAAACTTGGAAGGATAGCGGTGTAAAATTATGAAAATAGACTTTAATTAATTAACAACTTCAAACTGCAACTAAGTCTGAAAAATATGAGAAATTAGTAGCGTCTGTGCATATATAAATCCAGAATAAAATATCAGAATGAATAATTAATCAGAATAAAATAGTTTTATGCCAAAGAAAGAGTAACTTTGTAAAAGCTAAAGAAAATATTACATTAAGTTCAAATTCTGATGAACAAAATATATGTCAAAAATGATTCAGTCTCATGACAGATTCACTGAAGAACCTGAAAATAAAACCGGCAAGATTATTGAGAAGGAAACACATCAATTTGCTGGAAGGGCTTTGATGAAAAACTCCCCGAAGAATCATCAGAAGAAAATTGAAGATATCAGATAACAAGGTCAAACCGAGAAAAAAGTGGAACTGATCAACGATAGAAAAGCTTAAAGTACAAACGTAGAAGCAGGCAGTGAGACCAAATACAGCGATGAATTAGAAAATTATACTGTTCAACTACTGTGGATAATTTTTGCCAGCACCACCTATGGACGAAATAGTATGCTGATCCACTGTTTATGGTGGAGAGAAAGTAAAAGCTCTTATACTGATTGCATCTTACTGAAATTAGCAAGAGATATCTCTCTGCTCCACTTCAAGTGTATGTAGCGAGAGAATGTTTAGCCAAGCGGAAATCATCTTTCTCCAACACTAGCTGGACACTCCTGTTTCTTCATCATCATTTTAAGAGCATTTGATTTTAAATATTAGAGAACGGTTACCTAAATAGCAATGCAATAAACTATTTAACTTTCCTTTCGCTGACTTTGTGTTTAACAATATAATTTAATTTCTCAAAAATATTCTATTGTGAAATACTCTATTACCAGCAGTAGTGGCTCAACGGTCGATCGCGATCTATTGGTCGATCGCGAAGGCTGTATGTCGATCGCAGAAATATCAACAGTATTTAAATAACATTTAAAACAAGCTCGATTATTTTTTGGGCAAAATATTCAGCGCTCGCATAAGAGATGGTGGATGTACGTTAATTTACTAATTGCACAACTCAACTTGAATTAAAAAATTGTATGACATTCCCTCTTTGATTTTTCGCAAAAAACGATTGACAAGTGCGCAGTTATGAAGCTTATGTAAAGCCGAGCTAAAAAATTCTTGAGGAAATTTAAAAGGCGCTTTGCTAGGAATATAAAAACAACTAGAGGGAATTCTGGCATTCATGACTTACCCCTTCGCTTGCCTAGACGTGCAAGAAGTTGCTTCGGAAATTTCAGAGCTACGTATTTGACATGGGGACTACTACAGTCGAAAACGAAGTTGTAAAGCTAATCTCTGACATTAACCTCAAAGCGAGAGCTGCAGACAATAATATCTTGCTTTTTTATGTTCGAAGATAAATATCCTTGTTTGAAGAAAGTAGCACTTCAGGTAACCGCCTTCTTTGGGTCAACATATTTTTGCGAGTCTGCATTTTCTCAAATGAAAATAATAATCAAACTAAATACCATAACTCGCCTACAAGATGATCAAAATCACTTAACTTCGTGCTTGTGTTTAGCAATAAGTAGCTACACGCCATCTTTTGCAAAATACGCAGAGGATCACCAATGCCATGCCTCGTCATCCCGACAATAATATTTTCCCTTACTCCGTTTTGTATTTTCTATTCTTTGTAGTAAAAATCGTATGCTCGTAATGTAGTTTGATTTGAAGTGAGTGACCTTGGAAAATTATTTACCCCGACCTATGGATACGTTGTTTCTACACTGAATTTATACTTAAATTTATTTCTTGAGCAATGTTGTCGATCACGATACTTTAAAATTAGTATGTTGGTCGATCTTTCATAGCAAAAGTATGAGCACTCACTGCTATAACAGTATCGATAACAGCTGGTTACATGCACTTATAATATATCTATATATATATATATATATATTATATATATATATATATTATATATTATATATATATATTTATATATAATATATAATATATTATATATATATATATATATTTATATATATTTATATATAATATATTATAATATATATATAATATATATTATTATTATATATATATATATATATATATATATATATATATAATAATACAAAGGTATTTTAATGTTATTTACAATACACTAACCATATGTTTTTCTAATACCTATGTATAAAATTTGTCTATATATAATAGTTTTTAAATGTTAGTTTGTTAAAACTTAAAAGCTCCTTAAAAAACTTAAAGATTAAGATATTTACTAATATTTTTAGTCTTTTGGTCAGATATGGCATGTAATTGTTTTAAAAGATTCTTTTACCAATTTTATTTTACCTAAAGGATATATATAACATTTTAAAGCAGAATTTATCAAAAGTGTATTTCTTGTTTGAGGGTAATCATTTTGGATATCAAAACCCCTTTTAAGTGGTTTATCAAAATAATTAGACTTTTAGTAGAATGCGTGTAATATAAGCCGTACTTCCAGAAAAGAAAATATGATCATTTACGTATATTGTTAGTAGTATGGTTATTAGTTTGACTTAATATTCTCACTACAACAAAAAATATTAAATAAATTTTTTACACTTTGTGTGAGCATGGAAACAGATTCTGTCTAAAATAGAATTGATTTTCATTAGGAACTGTTCACTTATACTATCAAATGAATTATACTTTTTTATAGTGTCAATTTGAACTACCCTTTCAAAAAATAGGCTCCTCGCCGGAGCCGGAAGAGGATCGTTCATCAAAAAAGGCTTGAGCACGAACTTCGGACCTCAAAGCCGGCCGGAGTAGCTCCGGAATAGGTATAGCGCTTCGGCACCATATTTTGTATATATATATATATATAGTATATATAAGTAAAACTATATATATATAATATCTTTGTGAATCATTCCTTAGGAATATATATATATAGTATATTAGTACCATAGTATATAGTATATTGAACTAGTATATAAGTAAACTCTAAATACCTATAATATACTACTAATAATTATATTCACTATATAACTTAAAATCCTAATAATCACTATATAATACATATCATATACCTTAAATATCCATATATAACTTAACCTATACTCAAACTATATTATATAATACCTAAATATTAATATATATCTATATTTATAAACCATGCTTTGTTGCAATCTCAGTAAGAAACGATTAGTTACTTAGGTTATAGGTATCACTATTAACGCTATTATACTTAGTTAGGTAGGTTGACTATATATCCTACACTAGATCCTAACAGTTACAGTTCTCTACATTAATTTATGCCTAGGCAAGCATCTTCAGTGGAATAAGGAACTATACAGTGAGTGAATATGTATTATTATTTTACGATAGAGCTTATATCAAAGCGAGCGCGAAAAACATTTCATGTAAACATTCTTATTATTGCACTCTGAAATATAATATAAGATATTGTGTTCTATACTTTCGTGTGCCTACGTATGACTAATAGGCGATTATCTGCAGAGTAGCATGAATGTTGCAGGGTAACACTTCGCATAAATGATATTTGTATAACATTGAACAGTATAAATAAATAATGACGTATGAATAATAGATGTATGAGAGTGTGATTGTAAATGTAAGATTGTCTAAACGATGATAAACAGTATATAATCTCTCTCTTATCTTGAGGTACAGATGATATATAGCGAGGTGTTGATCATTTGGTCTATATCTTTATGCCATTAATGAGAGTGACCTATGACAATGCTCAGAAAAAAAATGATATGATAGACTAATAAACAGACAAGAATAATCGAAAAAGAGTGTTCAAAAAAGTAAGAAATTAAAAGTTAGAAAAGATAAGAAAAGTGAAAATAAATAGATCAGAAATAAGATAAAATTAATTATATTAAATCAGACACATAAATAAATTTATGAAATAATAAGAAGGATAAACATGCAATAATAGGATAATATACAAGTAACATAATTCAGAGTAATAATATTAAGTTATATGAAATATGATGAGATGACATAGGTAATAGATGTAATGAAATTATACTGCTGGAATTAATATTATACTCAGTAGAATGAGGGTTAATATCATATCATTATGATAATACGTAATACACATAAAGAGTAATATATAAATTAGTTAAGGTAGAATAATAATGAGTGAAGATGTGAATACAAAGTCTGACAAACATTTGAAGACAAAGTGAGAGAGAGTGAGTAAATGAGAAATAGATGAAGGAAAAGAAGATTATAAATATAGTTATAATAAGTATTATTATAATGAAACTTAGTCAACAGGAACAGTTATGTGACAGTATGAGTATAATAGTGTAGCTTGATTGTAGTGAATCGTGATAGTATAGTATTGAAATTATTATGATATTGAATGGGATGTAAGTACTTCTAGAGAGTGAATAAGTATTATCATAGAAGTTAATAGTATAATGTCAGATTAGTGATATAGATATAAATGAAGAATTGAAAGAGTAATGATTTAGATTTAATATTTAATATGAAATTGAGATAAAAAAAAAAAAGAGCAGAGAGTGAATTATATTATAATAATTGTTATAATTATTACTTGAGTCTATATATATAATTTATAGTAAAATGAAGTAATAAAATGTTGAATATAAGAAATATATATATATATAAAATATAATAAATAAATAAATATAATTAAATAATAAAACAAACAATTGCTAAATATTAATTCATAAAATAATATAAAATAATAAAATAATCTATATTAATAAATAATAAATTAATAATATAATAATAATTATAATATATAATAAATAATAAAATAATTAATAATTAATATATAATTAATAATAATAATATATAATAATAATAATAATAATAATAATATTAATAATTTATATAATGATATTCATTTATCCTCTTCCATAATCTATAAATTTGACAAGAAAAACAATTAAATTTATAATTATAATTTTATATAATAATTATATATATATAATATAATAATAATAATATAGTAATTAATAATATAATAATATAATAATAATGTGAATAGACGTAATACTCAAGCCAACTAATAATTTATTCTACATCGTAAGCTACTCATATCATCTCTCAATCTCATACTCTCTCAATATCTCTACTCAATAATTAATAATAATATATTAATAAATTAAATAAATAATAATATATAATAAAAATAATAATTAATATAACTAATATATATTATAATTATAACATATATATATTATATTATATAAATTATATACTTTATGGTATGTTAATAATAATATAGTATACAGCATGTATAATGTTCTTAATTATATATAATATATTATTAACATTTAAAAATTATAATATATAATAATTAATAATAATATGAACCTCTATTTATATATTTCAAAAATCTTCAATTTTAATTTTGGTTCTAATATCACAACCCAGAATAATAATTTTGAATATAATTAATATTAATTAATATATATTATAAATAATAATTAAATATATTATAATAAATTAAATACATAATAATAATAAATTATATATTAATATATAATATAATATTCATAATATAATAAATTAATTAAATATTAATATAAATATATAACATAATAAATATCAATAATATAATTAAATATATAAATATAAATAATAAAATATAATATATTAATATATAATTAAATATAAATAAATAAAATTAATTATAATATATAATAATATATGGAAGATAATAAAAAAATCTAAGCACATTTTTAAATAGATCAAAATAATTTTAAAATCTTAAATAATAAATTCTAATATAAAAACTAATAATAATTATATCAAAAAGTAATCAACCTAGTTTTTATTAAATGGAATGGGTTGATAATAATATAAAAATGTCTATCTCCACAAATAATATATTAAACAGTAAAAGATAATAAAAGTAATGAATAATAACTTATTTAAAATAATATGAAAATGATAAATAAGTTCAAAAAATCTGTGATTACTTATAATATAATTGTTATCCTAATTATAATATAAAAATATTATAAAAAGTATTATCTTTTTATTATAATTTTAAACTTAGGCCTTTGGGATTAATCTAATTAGTCGAATTGTACAACTCAGAGAAGTAATTAGATATGAATTTCTGAACATATTTCTTTATAATGTAAGTCGTTAAATAATGTATATAATGTAGGTATAGCACAAAAAAATTATAATAAATCAAATGCACATTACATTAATATTAGATCATTTTAATCAATTTGCAAATTATTTCCATATATCGTTGTCGAATTAAGATTATCATAATTTGATATATAATTAATAATACTTATTAATATATATATATATTATACTTTTATATATATATATTATAATAATATATTATAAATTAAATAATATATATTTAATTTAATATTATTATTATATATTA
This sequence comes from Trachelipus rathkii, assembly GCA_015478945.1. NCBI lineage: Eukaryota > Metazoa > Arthropoda > Malacostraca > Isopoda > Trachelipodidae > Trachelipus > Trachelipus rathkii. The sequence continues at coordinate 10,942 of JABUQX010111474.1, read as the reverse complement.
TATTAATATATATTATATAATATATTTAGATTTATAAAATATATAATAGTATTTAATTAAAATTAATATATATATATACAAAAAACTTTATTAAATATATATATTTAAATTGCAGGGTCAGATTAATAATATATATATATATAATATAAATATAATATGTTATATATATATATATATATATATATATATTATTATATCAAACGATCAGTCTTTGACATCACTGTAAGGTTTTTTGAGAAGAATTATTTAAATTAATGTTTTATTGAGAAATAAATAGCGTGCTTTCTTATTGAATAAATATTAATGTTTAAATATTAATTTTATACTATAATGATCACTAATTACATTTATTATTATTTATTTCTTTTTATATAGTTTATTTAATAGGTTTTTATATTATAATTATCTATTTTATTTCTTTATTAATATTTTTTGTTATTAAAAATATTGTTTTTATGTATTTGGTATAATTTAAGACATTTTTTATAGGTTTAATAACAATAAAGTGATTTATAAATAATTATATAAATTTAATATATCTCATAAAATTCACTGTAATTATGATTATTCCATTAAACCAATTGCATTTGTGAGGTGCAACTGGTGTTAGTTTCCTATTATTATTTTAATGTGCTTAAAAAGCAGTTATTTTATAAGTTTAATAGCGAGCCTATTCTGTGCCCTTAATAGAATTTCAATGTAATTAAAATTTTTCATTATAATATTATTTTAATAAGTTAATAATTTACATTTTATTATTGTAATTAGTAATTAATAGCAAAAAAATAATAAGAGTATATATATTTATCGTAACATTATATGAAATTATTTGTCCTAAAAATAATTGTCCATCGACATTACTAAATGTTCAATCTACTTAGCTCAGAGTAGTGAATTTACTAATTGAAGTTTTTTATCATGTAATATATATTATATATATAGAGTATATATATATGATTAATATTAATATTATAGAATATTAATATATTATATATATATATATATTATTTATATATATTTAATATATATATTTTATATAATATATTATAATATATATAATATATAGATTATATATATATATATATTATATATATATATTTATCAGTTTAAAAATTTTCACATATATGCTAAGAATATAAAATATTAAATAAAATAGCTCATTATTTCTCTAAGTCGGTTGTAGCCAATTTATTAATGAATAAAGTTATTTATATTTATAATAGTTTTATACTTATTCTTAATTTTTATAATTAAATAAATAAAATTGGGTTTTATCGAAAGCGTAAAGTGTTTTTCAATAGTTATCAAAGAAATAAACATAAATACTTCATATAATACTGGATAATATATTATTCAGCATTATTTATTAACTTTATTTATTTTTTTACTCCTTAAGTCTCTGTTAAAAGCTGTCATCAGGATGATATATTATAACACAATGATAAAGTGCTCAGACAGGAAATCTTATGATATCTCAATATTTAGATATTTAATTTAGTATATAAATTAAGAACCTTATGACACTGAGCTCGTCAGCTACAAATGAGGAAAAGACTACAAAGGTGTAAACAAATGTAATATCTTTATGAAAGGCTGTATTCGATAGTGTAGAGATTAGGTACTACAAGAATAATAGAAAACTTTAAATATATAGGTTAATCTTTTCAAGTTTTAAATGAAACCATCAATAGCTTTAATATTAATTAGCGAGGTTTTCAGAGACTCTGTATTCTAAGAAATCTAATGAAAACTCTCACCGAACGAGCACACCATAACTGCCTTATGATCTAGCTATTATGCTGATATATTGTAGGAATTAATTTCAATTTATTGAGATAGGTATTAGCCGATAATACAAGTAAGCGCCTTGTTATGATTTTATATTTCTAGTATTACAGAAACTACAAAGAAATGTGTAAGGCATATTTTCATAAATTATAAGGAATTCACCTATTAATAATTTCAAATTATCCAAAGTGAGGAGAATATAAATCGCATGAACATGTTCTGAGCAGAGCAAGTCATAGCTCACTTACGAAGCTTGATAGAGCGTCTCAAGTAATTATAATTAACTGATCTTACATCAGCGACAATCTACGTCAACATAATGTCAGATAAGACAAGATACATTGCTTATAGTGTCACCAAAATCTTGAGCGATAGTTGGCATGATTATGCGAATTCATGAGTGTCAACATAAACAAAATCTAACTAATATAATATAATATTAAAGGATCATGTGAGTAGAGTCCTAAATAATTTATATATGGTGATAACTATTAGGCAAAATAGAAATATTCACAAACTAATAATATATTAATAATAATATTATTAAAATTTACTAATATAATAATATGCAATATAATTAGAATATTAATGAAGAATATTATAATAAATAATATAAAACATAACTAGAAGACCCAAATGCTCTTCAACTACTACAAATATAACAATTAAGATTAAAAAATATAGCATATTATGGAAGACCTTAAAATACATAATAAGTCCTGCATAATGTAGTAAACCCTGAATATCATTAATAACTTATAAATCACAAGTATTTTACACAGAGGCTTACGTATTAGTAAAAAGTTTGTTAATCAGTAAAATCAAATTTGAGTTATACCTAATATAAACTGTTAGTTAGACTTATATAATAGATATTGTAGAAAGTCATATTATTTTAGGCTAAGTTACTTTATATTTATAATATATATGAAATTCACCTAAGGTGAAATATGAAATATCTCTGTTGACCTTTACCTATATCATAATTTAACCTTACTTATCTATAAAATAAACTAAATTCAGATTAAATATAATTGATAATACAAAATAAAAATTGTATAAAATATTAAACTTTAAGATCAAAATATAATAATCAGCTATTATATATTAGAATTTATTAATAAATAATAAAAACTTATATGAAATATATGAACATAATCTGCCTGAATCGGAAATATTATCCAAGCTTCGAAGAATGAGATATAATGCTTAAAAATTGCGGAGTAAGAGGTGAATTATACCGACCCTAGTGGAACCTAATTATCCATTATATTAGCAAACACATCCTTTTTATTAGATAACTAGCTCTTAACTCAATTTGAAAATAGTCATACTACACATAACACTCTAAAAATGGGTAATAAAATTTCTTATTAATAACTATAATTAATTAGTTAAACTTATTAGTTTGCTACCTCTTCTTACTAAATCCAACTAATGGGGGTTATTCCCTGAGTCCTAATAAAACTAATTATTCTTGATATGTACTTATATAATATAATAATTTAGATAAATTAATGGTTATTATATAAATTAAGATGTATATAAAAATATAGAATATATATATAATTTCTTGATAGTAAATAAAATAAATTTGAATATAATATAATATAATGTTTCATTATTTATTTGATATAATATATATATATATATATTATAATAACAATATAATATTATATATATATATATATATATAATATATTATAATTAAATATATAAATTATAAATAATATATTATATAATATATATTATATATATATATATAATATATATATAATTAATATAATATATATAGTATTTATAATATAAAATAATTATTATAACTATATATTATATATATAATATAATAATAATATATATATATATATATATATATATATATATATATATATATATATATATATATATATATTATTAATATATATATTAATATATATTATTAATATAATATATAATATATATTAATATAAATATATAAATAAAATATAAAAATAATATAATAATATATATATATATATATATATATATATATATATATCATAAAATCAAATGAACAATTTATTTTCAATTTTTTTTTACCAAAATTATATTCAATTTTTACATCTTATTTAAATAACATTATTTATCAAATTTTAATTAAGTACATATCAAGAAATGTATAGCCGAAAACCATTAGTGTTAGTAAGAAGAGTAGCAAACATAAGTAACTAATTAATCTAGTTACTAACCGGAATTTTACATTTTTGAGGTATGGAATGACATCTTCAATTGTGTATGAAGCGTTATCAATCAAAAAGGATGTGTTTGCATTTAATGGATATGGTTCCACTGTCGGTAATCTCTCTTCCGCCAATTTCAGCATATCTTCTCGAAGCTTTTGGAATTTTTCGTCGGCAGATTATGTCATATTCATAGTTTTGTTCTAAAATTCTACTGTTTTATTCAGCGCTGAAAATAAACTTTCTACAATTTTTCCTTCGTTAATATGTTGCATTTTTAGATAGAGGTAATATGGGTAAAGGTCAAACAGAGATATTTCATTTCCTGGGATTTCATTTAAATTAAAAGTACTGCCAAAATGCTTTTCCATACTATCATAATCTACTAACAGTTTGACAATTGATTTCAATGATTAAAACTTTCACGGAGATTATGTGGAAATATCCACTCGTTTTTCAAAGTTTAAGATATGCGGTTCCATTACTGCAGGACTAATTAGTTTAAGGTCTTTCAATAGTTTCTCTTTATTGTTTTAGTTCGCGAGTTGAAGAGCATTTGGGTCTTCTAGTTATGTTATATTTTAATATTCTTCATTAAATTCCTTTAAGCCTTTAAATGAATTATTATATTTATTTTTAATGTTAGTGAATTCTTTTTTGACATCGTCCATATTAATTTGAACCATGTCTTAATTTATTATTTTTTCCTCATGAAATTTATTTACTATTGGCCAATAAATTTTGCTAATGTTAATTATTTTCTAATGAATTGCAGTGTAAAATTCGCCAGCTTCGTAATTGGCGCGCTATGCTAAATCATGCATTTCCCTTGTTGAATTATAGTATTACCTTAAAATGTCTTCCTACAAATTCCATTGCATATTTTCAAAATCTAAGGCCATTGTATTCGCATCCCATCTCAACACTTGATAATTATTAATCAATTCAGCAATAGCGTCAGCAGATTTATGGTGTGCGTCGGTGGAGTTTACATGAATTCCTTGATCAGTCTCGAACCTCGCATTATAAAGCTATTGGATGGTTTCATCTATTTTCTCTGCTATATTATTTAAAAGTTCTTCTTCTTTGGTTCTATCTTTAAAAATCGGGACAGTCTTTTCTAAGATTCTTGTTCCCTTTGGTATTTCCTCATCTGTAGCACGAGCTGCACGAGGTTCCTATTATCTAAATAAATTCAATAGAGCATTCAAATCTTCCTACTGCTCTTCATTGTGTAAATCTTCTGATGACAGCTTTTTAACAGAGAAACTTAGGGAAAAACATAAACAAAGTAATAATGCTGATATCAAGTTATGAGTTTGTAATGGGGATGATAGGAACAAAGCTTGACGCTTTCGAGACACCATTTATTTAATTAATTATAAAAATAGAAGCACGAACTATTTAAAATAAAACTTCTTAAATTGGCTACACCGATCTTAGAGAAAATAATGAGCTATTTACTTAATATTTATTCTTGCATATATGTGAAAATGTTTAAACGAAAATATATATATAAATATTAATATATATATTATATATTATATATTTATATATAAATATATATAATAAATATAATAATCAATTATATTAAATTTTAAATATAACAATATAATATATATAATACTATATATATAATATATTATATATACTATATAATATTACTACATATATTATATTATATTATATATATATATATTAATATACTATATTATATATATAATACTATATATTAATATATATAATATATACTATTATATATATATATAATATATATATAAAAATATAATCTATATATATTATATATTATATTATATATATATATATATATATATATTTATAACAATTTAATTTATATTGAATATATTCATTAATAAACATATAATATAATTATCAAATTTATATATTTATTTATATATATATCATAAGTATTTTATTATATATATTTTATAGATATATTTATATATGATTATATATATATTATATATTATATATATATATATATTAACTATATTATTACTATATATATAATATATATATATATTATATAATGATTAATATATATTATATTATATAAGAGTTTATATATTATATATTATATTACGTTTTATAAATAATATATTTATTTAACGTATATATATATTAATATATAGTATAATTGAGTAAAAGATAATTGACAATTTATAAAATTTGTAATTGACATTTTTGAGCTTCACATAAAATAGAAAAAAACCAACAATAATTACTAATTAAGAAAAACTACAGTGAAATGATATTTTAATTAATTATAGCATTGACTGAGAACATATTCCATATAATCTTAAAGACTTATTTTTAATTTATTAATTTTACGAATTACTATTAATATATGTAATTTTTTTGATTTATATATAATATACGTGACTTATTCATTATTATTATTATTATTATTGAATGTATTATTTATTATTTATTATATTTATTATTGTTATAATTAATTATTATTACAATATTATTTGGAAAATTATGAATTTAGTCACTCATTATTATTATTATGATTATTAGTATATTATTTTTATTATATTATTATTTATTATTATTTAATTTGTTTATTATATATTATTATTATATTATTTTTATTACAATTAAACTAATATATATTATTATATTATTCTTTATTATTATATTTTATTATTTTTTATTAATTAATGTATTTATTATTTATTATTATGATTTATTATATTATTATTTTATTTATTTATATTACTTATTATTATTATTTATATTATTATTATTATATTATTAGTATTAGTATATGATGAACACAATTATTATTTAATACATATAATTTACCAATAATTATTATATAAAATTATTATTATTATTTTATTATAATGTGTTTGTATATTTATATAATTTATAAATATATAATTTTTAATTATATTAACTTATAATTTATAAATAATTAATAATTATATAATTCTTTATAATATATAATTATTATATGATGATAATTATTAATATTATAAGTATTATATATTATAATTATTTAAATATAATTAAATATAAAACTTATTATTTATTAATTATAATACTTACTTTCTATTACTATTATTATTATTATTATTGACTGGTATGATAATTATAATCATTTAAAATTATTATTCTATTGTTTAGTCAAATTTTTATTTCGTAGATTTTATTTATTATTTAATGATTTTATTAATTATTATAATTATTAAATATACAATAACTTATAAATTTTTCATATTTTATTTATTAATTACTATTTATTACAATATAATTATTATTATAATTGAATTAATAATATAATTAATTATTATTTTATTATATATTATTATAATTCATTTTATTATTATTAGAATTATTATTATTACCTTTTAAAGCGGTAGCTATTGTAACTATATATTAGGTTATTATTTCTAATTATTTATATATTTATAATATTTATTTTATTATTTTATTATTATTATTTATTATTTTAGAAACTATTTATTTTTTAATTATTTTAATTATTTATAATATCTTTATATTATTTTAGTATTATTAGTTTTATTATGCTTTATATTTATTAGTTATTAATAAAAACTCATTATTTTGCCAATATCATTTTTAATTATTAATTTATATTCAAAGCTTATCACTCTTTTCCATAAAAAGATTATATTATTTATTATTAATTAATATATATCATTATGATATTTTAATAAATTTCTGATTTTTTATCAATTATATTTATCATTATTATTCATGATATATAGAAATCATATTATTTATTATATATCTTATATTATTATACTATATTATATATTAATTTTCATTTTCCTTTTCGTTTTATATTTTCATTTCATCGTGTTTCACTTTCCCTTTCACCTTCACTATTATTTTTATTATTCTTTACAATTCTTTATTAATTCTCTTATTATAAATAATTTTATTTTATTTATTATTTATTATTGTGGTTGTTTTTTTTAATTAGTATATTCATTTAATATCACGGAATATTATATCATTAGTATTATGTATTAAATGTCAAATAAATAATTTCATTTTATTTTATTTTTATTTTTTATTTTTTTGTAATTTTAATAAATACTTATTATTTTATCTTATACCTTTTTAATTTTAATTATTGTTTTATATTATAGTTTATCTATTTTATTTAAATTTTACTATTATTTCTTTAGTTTTTTTTTATTTTTATTTTAGTGTTTTATTAGTTTTATTCTGAAAAATAGGAAACTATTGACATAAAATAATAAAAAATAATGCTATGAATTATAAACAGCTAATGAAATAAGGTTTCAGTTCTTTACGAGGTTACGTTTAGAATATCATCATCTTCATAACGCCATTTTTTTTATAATTATATAATGTTTATATATAACATATTATCGTTTGAAACTCTGTACTTAATAATTATTAACACATATGTAATGGTAAACAATGATAATATAAAATTAAGTCATTAAAAGCAAATTTAGCATATATAGTTTACCAGGGTTGCCTGTATCTAATTAAAATAAATGAATATTACTAATATATAATTTAATATATTAAATATATTATTTTAAATATATAATAAGTACTATAATATTATAAATACTGTATATACATATATAATTAAAGTATATATATATATATATATATATATTTTATAATATATATTTTATTATATTATAATATATAATATGTTAAAAAAAACTTTATCTTTGTTATATTCAGTTTATATGTAACTGTATAACTTATATATTTATTGATTTTACATAAGTTTATATTATTATAATGTATTATTTTAATATATATGAGCGTAGAAAAAAAATACAAAGAAAAGTTGTACAGTAATAAAATATGATAAATGATATATTATATATATGATATACCTTAGAGTAAACGTTAATATATTATTAAAAATAGCTTATAATTATAATATATTTATATATATGGTTTATATAACTAAAAGTATTTCACGAGTTTTTAATATATTTGTATAATAGCATTCCATTTGTCATTCTGAAGGTGGAATGCTGTTCAGAATTATGCCGAAGTTTTCCGCCTCTCTTTTTGAAGCAATCTCCGGCTCCGCCGGAGACCTATATTTTTGAAAGGTAAATTTGAAAATAAAAAATTTATAATTTACATGAAAGTAATAATTTTTAACAATTTATAATGAATAAATAATATTTCTAACTCTACATAGATTTCTCTGCATGTCAATATTATTCCAATTTGTTCCTGTATCTTATACTTTTAACTCTGCAAGCATTAATTAAAAAAAAACGTTTTTTTTTAAACCATTAAGTTAATGATTTATATAATTATATGAATAGGCTTAAATGTGTAATTTATTCATTCCGGTATCAATACTGTACCAGTATCAAAATAATAATCCATATTAATACCAGAACTTAAGTAAATACATCATTTTGATCAAAATCTAGCTTTAAATAATCAATACAGAAATAGGTCGTAATAATATTTTGGTAAAGAACTTTTAAAACTATGTTTGTATTAAATCTGACAAGTGGTTAGTTATCTGTTAATGTATAAATGGATTAATCTCTGCTAACGAGGTTAAGGAAGACTTTGTAAGTTTTAACTAAATAACTAACATTTGCAATAACATAATATTATTAATATACAATATATAGTACTATATATATATATTTGAATCAAAGACTAATATAATACATATATAACTATATATATATATTATTACATATTTTTTTATTATACTAGTAAAGGAAATACTTTATAAAAATTATTATACTTATATATATATATAATTTATAAAGTTATTATTATATATATATTTAATAATTATAAATATATATAATATATATAATATATAGTATTATATATATATTAAATATATATATATTAATAATAAAATTAATATATATTATATATAGTAATATATAATATAGTTTATTTATATATATATTATATTATATATTAATTAATATATATAATAAAATACATATCTTATATATATATATATATATATATATATATATATATTATAAAGTGCATAGTACAAGCTGTTATCGATCTGTATAGAGTCAGTGTGTGCATCATACCTTTTGTGCCTATGAAGATTCAGACGAGACCAACATACTTTTAAACGATATCGTGGTGATACGACACTTAGCCAAGAAAAAATTTAAGTATAAATTCTTAGGTAGAAACAACGTACGTATCAATAAGTCTGGGTAAATAATTTACCAAGGTCACTCCTTCAAATCAAACTACATTACGAGCATACGATTTTTACACAAAGAATAGAAAATACAAAACGGAAGAGTAGTAAGGGAAAAATATTAATTGTCGGATGAACGAGACATGGCATTGCGTGATACCTTCTCGCCGTATTGCAATAAAGAGGCGTGTACGCTTCTATAATGCCAACACAACACGAAAGTTTAATGATCAATCTTTAAGAGACGAGTAATGGCTACTTTAGATTCTGTATTATTTTTACAATTTGAGAAATGCCAGACTCGCTATAAAATTTATGTAGTCCACACAAAGAAAGCTAATCGTTACCTAGGATTTTGTCATCTTGACACTTATCTTTCATTTAATACAAAGAATATTTATCTTCCGGACATAAAAAAGTCATGAAATTATTTCGCAGCTTCTCGCACTTTGAGCCTTAATGTCAGAGATAGCTTTACAACTTACGTTTCGACCTGTAGTAGTCCACCATGTCAAATTACGTAGCTCTTGAAATTTTACCCAGAAGCAAACTTTTAGGCCAAACGAATCTACGCAAGTCGATTACGATGGGCGTAAGTCCTATGAATGCTCAGAATTCCCTCTACAAGTTTTTATAATTTATCAGCACATAAAAGCGCACTTTTAAATTTGCTAAGAAATATTAAGATTGGTCCAAAGTCTCATAACTGCCCTTGTCATCGATTTTTGCAAAAGCA
>JABUQX010111473.1:27500-40400 GCA_015478945.1 Trachelipus rathkii | reverse complement strand
AAACTAAGAAATCGGAAATGCTGTCTAATTATGTAACTGTTGCACATTACATGTTGTATCAGGAATATTACGCATTCAAGAAAACGCTGGTTGATGATTCTGAGAATATCATTGAACGTTTCTTAAATTCTATAGATGTACAGAAACTCGTCTATCTATTTAGAAAACAATGGTCCGAAAGTGCTTACCTAACTGATCTATCTAGTAAACAAATTTTAGTGTCTGAACGTGAACTTTTAACATATGTACTCCATGATGGTATCGATGAAGTGAAAAAATATCTTAGATATAACGACGAAAATGATTGGTTTTCAGTGTAAAGATTTAGCGTTTTTAGATCTAACTATGTAAAAACTATATGTATGTGATGAACATTGATTATTATTATTATTATTATTATTATTATTATTATTATTATTATTATTATTATTATTATTATTATTATTATTATTATTATTATTATTATTATTATTATTATTATTATTATTATTATTATTATTACCTTTTTTGTTTTTGTTTTGTCTAAGCTCATTTCATGTCAATTTGGCTGTATAGATCTCCTTTGTATACATATATTACCATAGTGAACCTGTTTATTGTTATTATGTTTTCAGCTGTTACAGAAGTAGTATGTCCTCTAAACCAAGGCGTTCAAACAAATGTACTTTAAATGCCTCTGATCAGTCAAACAGCATCCTGTTATCCTTCGATGATTATTGAAAAGCATCCACTGTTGTTAAAAGAGTGATGTTTAAGGCGTCGAAAACATTTTATACATACACAAACGTCTGTTGTTGATATCTTCGCAGACTTTCGTTATTCCTAACGATGTGTCATTTTATATTTAATTGTAAACCGAATGGCGACTGCTACGTTGCTTGTATTCCTGCCAGAGGGTCAAATAATAGACCTTTATTTCGTTTGTGCTGATGGATTCATCAAGATTATCGACATCGCAGCAGCATGGGTAGAGATAAGTGTTTGTTATCCGATAGATCAACGCATAGTGAAATATCTAACTGGAAAGACGTGAGTGGTTCTAATAGAATAGACGTTGTGCTCTCGTCGTGTGACAATATTAAAACCCTTGATGGGCCGCAACTACTGAAACCCATTGATCGTAGCGACCTTCATCGCCATGTATAGGTTTCACAGTTCGAACGTCTGAAAATATTACAGCTTTAATTAAAATAAAAATGAATTAACATCGCATCTTAACGATGTTGACATACTCGATGACTTAATACATATATCACGTGGTGTAATCTATGATATTTACACCAAAACATGTGGTTTCCTGTATAATGCAGTATACAGGAATGCGTTAATAACTATCAGCTTGAATGAATTTACTCTTGTATGAGAGAATGAGCGCTGCTGAATCAAAAATATGCTGAAAATGGTTTAGTGCTGCTGAAGGCATTTATTTTTTTTTTTTTTTACAGATTACCACCACCACGGGCTGGGCCCTTTTCAAGGAGGGGGGCAGAAATAAAATACATGAAAACCCACCCAAGCCTACGTAAATTCTTAGGTGAGCAGACGTGGGGTTTTAGTTATGAGCAAGATTAAATACAGTCAGTGTTGATTTTAGAGAGATGTATAGAACTTACCCAAGTTATGTTGAATCCTATGTTCTCTGATTAGATGAATTTATATATTTAAAATAAACTTATGTTTTTATGTATTTATATGTTTTTATGTATTTATATAACGCTCTTTTCAATGAAAAATTATATGTTATAAAAATGAAAACTTGTTTTACTTCCCTCTGTATGCCTGCTTTATTGACTAAGCAGCACGATAGCTGTTTATTCGTCTGGTTGTTGTGTTAAGAGTATGTTATGTTCATCGTTTAGTTTTACAGAGGGTAAAACTTACTTTGTTTGTCTTTACCTATTAGGTATTATGCTGGTTAGTAAGGTTATGCTAAATTTTTGTTAAATATTACCATGTTAATGTAAATTAACATTATGTTGGTGATATGTTTGATAAAGTGTGAATGGATTATGTTTTTGTGAGCCTTGTTAGTTACTTTTACTCTTGATAAGTTTGGACCTTTGTTAATGTTAGCAGTTTATTCTTGTTTAAGATGTGTCAGATTTGTCGTTGTATATTATATTCTTAGTTCTAGCAATGTTATGTTGGCTTTATTAATGGGAAAACTTTGTTACGTTAGCATACTTTCGCTGGTCTGTATGATAATTACACTAGGTTATGGTAAATTTTTGTTAAATATCATCATGTTAATGTAAAATTAACATTGTTATGTTAGAGATATGCTTGACAAAGTGTGAATAAGTTACGTTTTTGGATGTTATGTTAGTTACTTTACTGTTGTTAAGTATGGAACTTTGTTAATGTTAACCGTTTATTCCTGTTTAAGATGTGTTAGGTTTGTCATTGTGTATTATATTCATAGTTCAGATGATGCTAGGTATTGTCATTAATGTGGGAGAAACTTGTTACGTCAACATATATTGATTGATTTTTGTATAAAGAACTTGATTTTATGTTATGTTTATCCAAAATGATACTCGAAATGTGACTTGAATCAATAGATCAATAGATCAAGGATGGATAGGAGGGTGGCGGGATGGGGGCTGGATGGTGGTTTGATTTATTGATTTACTGCTTTATGGTATGTAAAACGTTACAATTTTAGTAAAAAATTTGACTTGAATCAATAGATCAATAGATCAATAGATCACAACTGGACAGGGAGGGAGGTGGACAATGATGGTGGTTGATTTTCTACTGATTGATTCCAGAGCACAGAAATCGTTATAATTTTAGTAAAAATTTGACTGAATCAATGTTTATCCGGAAGATTATGACTTCCAACTGGACAGGAGGGCATAGTGCTGATGGTGGTTTGATTTACCGATTTAGGTATGTAAACATGACAATTTTAGTAAAAATTTTGACTGGAATCAAGATCAAGATCAACACTATAATCAACAAAGGTTGTTGGGAATACAGTTTGATTTACTGATTTAGGTTATGTAAAACATTTTGTAAGTTATAAGCAAAAAGAATAAGAAATTTTATTTATTATTTTTTTTCTTGATGGGTCTGAAACCATTATTTTCGAAATCTATAGACCCTAATAACTAATATAAAGTCACCAACATTGTTGTTATACGACTGTTTATTAACCTAACGAGCTGCCCAGCACCAAAAAGTTGAATAACCCACTGATCCAACATCAACCTTTCTAGAAAACACCTGAACCTCCTTCACCAATTTGTTGACTCACAAACACTTCTGACTTTGACCGGGGCGGGCACTGGTTGGGACCCAAGGTGACGCAAAATGGATTGTCCACAACTAGGGTACTCCCATCACATCACCACTCAAATTCAGCCCGACACAGATAACTTCCAACCCATAACGCGATATCGGTTTCATAGGTCTGAGCTGAGCTGGAGCCTGGAAAAAAATTATATTTTCACCTATATATATATATATATATATATATATATATATATATATATATATATATATATATATATAAATATATATATAAAAAGTATTTATATACACAGAAAAATATATATATATATAATATATATATATATATATATATATATATTTATATATGTTTGTATTTAAAACATTTTAGGAACACTTTTGGAGTTTTGAAACCTTTTTAAAGAACTAAAAGTTTTGCCTTTGGAAGAACCAAAGGTATGTAAATAATGACTTATTTTCCCTTTCCATTTTTTCATTTAGATTAGGTCCTATTTGCTTATTACCATTTCTGTATATTTAAACTTTAGTTGAGAGAACCGCATTAATGTCTGTTGTTTGAAAGACAGACCTTCGGTCTGTCTAATCTCCAGGGAATGAAACAGAACCATCCACAGTGTCGCCACAGCACACAACATCAGTGTCAACTCGGGGCGACCCCCTATATACATCCTAGAGACATGAAATTTACCCTGTTTCGAGCTTAACCCATATATAGATTATATTCAAGTTTCTTGCACCCATATCCCTATTCTTGTATCGAAAAGGCTGCAGAGCTCAAAACCGTTATATATCACTTCACTAGGTATAAGAGTATATATATATATGAGAGAGTATATATATATATATATATATAATATATATATATATATATATATATATATATATACATATATATATATATATATATATATATATATATATATATATATATATATATATATATATATATATATATATATATAGTATATACATATATAATATATTATATATATTATATATATATATATATATATATATATATATATATATATATATATATATATATATATAGTATATATATTATATATATATATATATATATATATATATATATATATATATATATATAATAGCATATATATGAAGAGAATATAGATATATATATATATATATATATATATATATATATATATATATATATATATATATATATATAAGAGTATATATATTAGTATATATATATATATATATATATATATATATATATATATATATATATATATATATATATATATATATATATATATATATATATATATATATATATATATATATATATATATATATATATATATATATATATACTTAATTTTATCAGCAATGCACCGGTGCAAGAAGGAAGGGTAGAAAAGGTTGAAGAATGCGAAGACACTTTATTGACAATGATATTACCATATGGATTCTCCTCAAAGAACTGCACTAAGTGATAGAGTGGCAGAGGCTAAGGTGCAGCCAGTGTCTTGCAGAAATCGGATGGTTTGGAAGCGTGCACACATTGTTAGGTGCGCATGGCGCACGGTCGGGGTGTGTTAGGTCTGTCTCAATACCATGTACATCCCTGGGCGTCGATGACGCCTTTATTATCGTTCTGGTAAAGGCCTGACGAGTGGCGAACGTCCTGGGATGACGATCCGCTGCAGCGCCTCTCGAGAGTGTCATGAGACCCCGCCCCACCACCAGTCACGGACGTGACGATGCAACTCCCACAAATGTTCGATTGGGTTGAGATCCGGACTATGCTGGCCACTTCAACGCCGTAATTTGAACCGTCCGGCGCAGCCGTTCACACATTGAGTCTGGTAGTCTTACACTGGGCGTATTAGATGAAGAGAGTCACTGATATGAGAAATATGGAACAGACATATGTGGTTCGGTGATGTTGTGATATAATCGCATGGCGAAGAGTGCCTCCAACCGTGATGCAACTTGTAGCCCTGAAAGAGATGCTTTCCTATCTGCAACTGACCCACTTCCAAACGGTGGTATCGTGCAGCACACATGAACCCTCCTCGGTTTGTATACTCTAGCACGCCTTGTCTCGAGGCGCAGGCAGACACTCGACTTGCCCATTAAAGAGCACCTTTGCCTGACCGTCGACCGTCCAACGGCGTTCTCGGGCAAATGCCAGCCGCGTCCCTGGCGCAAAAGCGGTGGAACTATGGCAGGTCTCCGGGCCGGCAATTATATTCCTAAAGGGTCGACACACTGCATTGTCACCACCTGGTGCCGTGAAACCCAGCTGTACCCGAAGACGCCATTGTGTACGTTTCCAATGCCTGCAGACGATAAATCGGTCTTTACGGTGTCGCACCTGAACACCTTGTCCTCGCCGGCGATCATATGTTTCGGAGCCTGGCACCACGACCACCCGTAATCGCTAGTGAGCTAACACCAGAACCGTCGACCATGGCTTGCACCAGTCCTTCGCGTGGAGTGTTACATCTGCACGCACCGATCTCTGACAGTTGAGCACCATCTCCATGTTTACTGAGCCGCCGTAATGTGAATGATCCGCTCGATTATACCGACATAACCTACCCTCACCTCTCCCAGGTCCCAGTTGACGTGGTTTATGGCTTCCAAATTATCGTGTGACGGCCCTACCACTGCAGCAAATTCCTCTGGGTGGTCGGTTAGCTTTACACCATTACGCGGTCAGCCCAGCGGCGGCCCGGGATTAGGTCTTCCCATTCCTGAGTTGATATTATCCTAGTGGTGTTATTTTTTGACGAGTAATATATATATATATATATTTATATATATGGGTAACAAATATATATAGTAGAGATATATATATATATATATATATATATATATATATATATATAGAGTATATATGTTATATATATATATATATATATATATATATATATATATATATATATATATATATATATATATATATATATATATATATATTCCTGAAGGTGTATTCCTGCTGTCATAGAGGGGTAATAGAGCACTTTATGTCTATGAAGAGCCAATTTCATCCTTTTTAGTTCTTGTATTCTTTGTTCTTGCTTACTCTTCCCATTATTAATTTCCTTTTTTTATCTATACTTGTTGTTATTCATTTGTCAATTTTATATATTTTTTTATATATATTTTTAAAGTCTATATTTCATCTTCATTATATTGTACTTATATATACTGTCTACTTTGCCCCTCCCTTTCACAGTTTGTTTCTTCCCATGATCTAAACCCATCCTGCTGTATTCTGGTCTTCTGAGTCTCTAATATCCTTCTGAATCATGGTGATATCGAACCATTGTTCGTTCCCCATTTTGTGCCCATTCTGCCCTCCTTCCCCGGTGAGTGGTGAGGCAAGGCCAGGTAGTCAACCATTGATATCCTGCACTTAAAAGGTGCACTGGCCTCAATGTGTTCCTTCAGTGGTGCGTTGTCAGCATTTTCTCTCTTAGGGTCTTAGGGACTGACGCGGAGTTCCGGGAGGTTTTGCTGGCACACCCATGCCCAGCCCCCACGGGGGTGAAGTTTCCATGAGGGAGGCTATGCCTCTAGGAGTGTGGTGGGCTCGGATTCATGTTGCTGCCCCAGGCCTTATTTTAGTGCTGAGAGTTAATCATTGGTGTTCTTATTTTTGAAGCCTGATCTTATTGTGGCAGATGTTTTTGAGTACCTTTAATGGGGAAAAACTCAAGAAAGACGAAACTCACCATCAGTCGGGCTCCCATCCCGGCCTCTTCCTGGCTGCTTCCAGTCCAGTGTACAATGACGCCCTTGTTGATGAAATGGTTGGGTTGAGTTCTCTCCCCAACCCATTAGTCCCATGCAACGTTTCTGTTTCTGGGACTACCCCTTCTCGACCAGCGGAGGCTGTTATGGCCTCAACGCCCAACTCGATTCGTTTGTCTACCCAGCCTGCCCAGGTGACCCCGCGCCAGCTGGGTCTCCCACCTAGGGAAATCCGCATATGAAAACTGCTATCGCGATTTGTGCTCGACTTCCTCAGAAAGTCCTGTATCCAAATCAATCCAGCTTTATTTCATTCCATATCCATCAAGCCAATGTCCATCGACGTAAACCATCTTTTTCAGTATTATGTTGAGACCGCTCCTTCGATCGACTGGAGGTGCCAGGCGACGCCGTTGGAGGAACGGTTCCGGTCTTGTCTGTGCCGCCTCCAGAACACATGCAGCAGTCAAATTTTAGCTTCTATCAACTCAGTGAGGTCCCGATTATTTCAAACCATCGACAAAATTTTAATTCACCGATGGATGGTAGCTTCATTCCATCTTCTTCGACTAAATATTTTCTCCCAAAATCCATGACGATGAGCTTGTCTTCGCGCTTTCAGAGAGAGATTACTGCGTATCGCAAGGGCAAAACTCGCTCTTTAATATCACTCTTTACTAATTTTCATTCTGCCTGAACGCCGTGTAGGTATACTATTCGATAGGCTGCGCACTTTCACTGCAAAAGAGCAAGATAAACCCACTGGTTCCACTGATAAAATTCTGGCCCTTACAGAACAATTTAAAGAATCTCTTTGTAAATCTGCCTTCCTCCTTATTCCCTGACGGTTCTTGTTGCTAACTCTCCTTCTAGTAAAGGCCAGAATTCCTTCGGCCTCCATCCACTATAGCCTGACGATTCGCGTGGCATCCCCCTCCTAATCCTCTCTTCTCTCCGGCTTCCAAATTTTTGCCTGTGATTACGATCGTATGCATGGAACTTGAGTTCTATGGAACGCCAGGAAGGCTAGTGGTCCGGATGCATTCCTCCCGTGTTTTGAGGGAGTGTGTTTGAGCTCGTGCTCTGTCCTTGTTCAACTACTTCTATGTTCACATGATACTCTTCTCAGTGCTGGAAAATGCGCATGTTCAACCGATCCTGAAAAAGGTAACCGCTCTGATCCTTTAACCATCGTCCTATAGCTCTCACTTGTATTCTATCTTAAAATCTTTGAAACTCTAAACTCTCATTCCTGATCATCTGAGAGCCCTGGTTCTTCTTTCGATCATCAGCATGGCTTCGTCGTCAACAACTTTGGCACATACTTTCCTATTCTAACTGATTTATGGGTCTTCGCCCCAGGGATCGTATGGTCTTGGTGTGTAAGTTTGACATGTCCAAACTTTTGACCCGGGTTTGGTACGCGTCACGCCCCTAAGCCCCTTCCCTTTGGGCTTCTCCTCTCTCTTGCTTACTCTGTTCTAGTTTTCTCCGATCGCTCATATCAGTACCTGCTGATGGAACGACCCTTCCTCCTTTCCTGTTAATTGTGGTGTTCCACAAGGTTCTGTTTTACTTCCAACTTTATTCCTACTTTTCATCAATAACTTCCTCAGCCAGTACTCCAACTCTGTTCACTCCTATGCCGATGACTCAACTCTCCTTTCTTCCACTCATTTCTTTGCATCTAGAGTTGCCCCTCGTCTTCAGCTTTCCGATCCTATTTCTTGACGATCTGGATGGGATTTCCGGTAATACTGCAACTTTGTAAAATTCAACCTCTTTAAAACTCAACTGATCACCTTCTCAAAAACACATCCCAATCCTTGGATATTTCGAAGGCTCCCAGGTAACGTCCCTCCTGCTGTGAATAACATAAACATCTTGGGGCCTTAACGTAAACAACAAATTCTTGGAACCTCATATCGTTCAGTGTTGAGGTGGCCCCAAAGAAGCTAAGGGTTATGTTTAGATAGCGGGATTCCTCCCCTGCACCCTCCCCCCCCCTACTATAAGGATCTTATTCGCTATTCATATGGAGTATTGTTCTTACATTTGGGCTCCGGCTCCACCCTTCTATTTGATAGGGTTGAGTCTAAAGCAAAGGCTAATAAACTGTCCCTCACATTTAAAACTCTCTTGATCCTCATTCTCAGACCACTTATGCGACGTCTCTATCTACAGGTACTACAATGAGTTCATGTCTGAAAGAGCTGGCTGGTAGCATTCCATCTCCATTGCGCCCCCTGCAATAGCAAGGTGCTATGCTCGCATGAATTTTGCGTGAGTATTGACATTTTCAGGCTTGTCCGTTGTGGTGCCTCTTTCTTCTAGCTATCTTGTTCAGAGCCCCTTGCCTCTTCCGTTTTTCCAACTATATTTAATATTCTCCTCAGTCTGCCTGTACTCACCTGAGATTGTTAATGGATTGGGTGGTTTTCCATGTTTCATATTTTTTCGCCCCTCCCGATTAGCTCCAAACCGGACGATGTCCGCAACACCTCCAAAGGTACAATATACGCTCCGGAGTTTCGTTCGGACACTACGGACGATATATTGGCCCATTTCCAAAAACGACATGTGCCAGTCACCAATGTCTACAGGTTCCCTCCTCACAAGGAGAACAACCCCTCTGTGCCTAACCCTCGTCTTTTACTTACGTTCTCTGTGCCTTTCCCTCCAACAAAGGTAAAACTTGGTTTTACCATGCACTCTGTTAGAACTTACGTCCCCTTCCCGAGGAGGTGTTTTAAGTGCCACAAATTTGGACACCCCCTGAAGTATTGTAGATCCTCTCAGACCATCTGTTCGCGTTGTGGGAGTTTTCTCCACTCTGCCTGCGATAATCCTCCTTGTTGTCCAAATTGCAAGGGCCCTCATCCGGCTTCTTCCATCCACTGCCCATTCTTCATCTTGGAGAAAGAAATCTTAGAACAATGCGCTCTTCTTAAGTTGGATCGCCGTGAGGCCACTCGCCGAGCGAGGGAGAAGTTATCCCATCTTCCTCTTTCTTTTGCTAAGGCTACGACTGTTCCATCGGCAGTTCCCTCTAGCAGTGCTCCCCGCTCCCATGTGCCTAGTTTGGACACTTCTCGAGTATCCAATTCTTTCCTTCCAACTGGTGTTCCAGTTCTGAGACACCTTCTGGAATTGAGATTCCGGTTGCTCGAGCTAACTGTCCTCCCAACTCTCCTACGATGATCCGTACGTCCACTCGACTTCCATCGCCGAAGACCAATTCTTTATCCCATGTGGTTCACATTGCGGAGATTCACGCTCCGCCTCTGGAGGGTATCTCTTCTATGGTCGTCGACCAACATCCATGCGTGACCTCTGACCCCCATTACACCATCTCTCGGAAGCGTCCAGCTTCTCTTTCCCCGGGGAAGCATCACGACGTTCCGTCTCTTGATCCTGTTCGCCCATCTAAAGGTGGGTCTTCACCCAGACGTCCGTATTCTTTTCAATATCGTGTTGCGGACTTCTTGAAGAAAACTGACGCCGTTCGAAGTAAGGACCCTCGCTCGCTCGAGCCTAAACGTGCTCGTCGCTCTGCCCACCTCCCCTGTGTAAGAAGAATAGTGCTTCTACTCATACACCTCCTACGCTGCCTTTCCACACTCAGCCCACGACTGACTCGCTTCAGTTGTACTCTAGTGAGTCTGAAACCTACTCGGAAGCCACTATGGACTCTTCCGATGACTCTCCAACCACGGAACGCCGCCGTATTGACGTTCCGATCTCTTCCAGCAAGATCTCGGCTGTGGTTATGGGAAAACCCATCCGTCACCGGGGCCGTCCAGGGGTAGAAAGTGGCTCTGCTCCACGAGGCTGTCAGCGGAGAGTGGGTACTGATGGAGTTGGGAGGGACGAACCTTCTCCCCCAGACTCTTGTTCAGGTCCTGTGCTCTTCTGGATTCTTCTGGGATTTCAACGCCGCGTATCACCCCTGCTGGACCCCTAGATTCCATCCCAACTACCGTCCATGTTCTTTGTTGAATCTGATTCATCGATTTCTACCGGCACTGCAGGGGTGCTGAAAGGGTGGGGAACCCTCTCAGTCCGTTGAGCACCGACCCCCTGTCCAGGTCTTAGCAAACATTCTGACGTTGAGGGTGGTTTAGCTCGCATCTTCGGTGAGGGCACTCCTTTGGAAGCCAGGAGCCTCTCCTGTTCCAAACAGGGTGGTCCCCCTCTCTCCCTTCTGCGTGACTTTCCCCTTCCTCCTGGATTCGAGATTCCGAATGATGGGCCGTTGAGTGGCTCTCGGGTATCGTCTTCCGAGACAGCGCTAGACTCTCAGCACATCGTGACTATTGTCACGGATCGCCCTGGAGGTTGATTATTCACTTTTCTATTAACATGACAAATTTTCTTCAGTGGAATTGTCGTGGCTATTTCCCGAACTATGAAGAGTTAACTAGACTAATCGACGAACGTCACCCGAAGGCTATTTGTCTTCAGGAGCTGCAACTTCGCCACCGTGTCCTTTTCCCACCATCCACATACAGAGAGCTCGTCTCCCTGAATCGTGGAGCTAATGATCGAGGGGGTGCGGCGATTCTGCTTCACGAATCGGTCCCTTTCACTCGGATTCCCCTCTCGACTCCGTTACATGCGGTGGCAGCTAGAATCCACCTCGAATCACCGCTTACTCTGTGCTCGGTGTATCTGGCACCTAGCTGTCCTTACACTAGGGAAACCCTTCGAACTTTGTTCAGGAGTTTGCCGCAGCCCATGTTAGTCCTCGGTGATTTTAACCTCCGCCACCCATTGTGGGGTGACACTATAGCATCTCCCAATGCCGATTGGATACTTGGAATCCTGGAGGAATTTTCTTTAGGATGTTTAAATACAGGTCTTCCGACGTTTGAACGTTTTGACACGGGTACTTCTTCCTGTGTCGACATCTCATTGTGCTCAATTTCATCCTCTGGGGAAGTGACCATTATCCGATCGTCTTACCATCCTTCGGTCCTAGCTTGCAACAACAACCATATTCCAGCTGGCGGTATGATAGAGCGGATTGGTGTTCCTTCTATCAAGCTACTTACATCCCAGTCCTTCCTGCCACAACCCTTTTTCCGTCTCCGGCATCCGCATTCACATTCTTTCAGGATACTATCCTCACGGCGGCGGTTGACCATATCCCGCGCTCTACTGGGAACCGTAAATCACCGTCTCCTTGGTGGAACGCCGATTGTGCTCGGGCTCATCGTGAAAAGCGTAAATTGTACCGTTTGTACAAACGGACTCCCACTCTGTCCAACTTGATTCTTTTTAAAGCTGCAGCAGCCCGTTCTAGGTGTATCAACCGACGGACGAGAAAACAATATTTCTATAACTACGTCTCTACCGTGAATTCTTCCACGCCTTTCTCTTCTGTATACAAGGTAAAATCATTCGGAAGCACCATCGGGATCCACCTATACTCCTTACATATGTCCCACAACCCTCTGATGTTATCTCTGCTCCAGGGATTGTTGCTGATGAGCTGGGTTTTCACTTTGCTTCCTGCTCCAACGAATCAAGATATCCAGAACCTTTTCGATCGGATCGTTTACGACCCCTCCGGACTTTTCAGTTTCCGCTGGAGAGGACCCTTTTTATAACAGACTCTTTACGAGGGTGGAATTTCAGGAGGCATTAAAGCTCTGTAAGGACGGTGCTCCTGGCCCTGAAGGCATTTCCTTCCAGATGTTGAGGCATGTTCATCCATCGGCCTCGGCTTTTCTCCTCAGTTTGTATAACGGAATCTGGGTGAGGGGTCTTCCCTCCTGACAATCTTAGGGGAGTGTTATGTGCGAGAAGGAACTGATAAAATGAGGAATGAACGCATTAGAGAGTTGTGTGGTGTGAAGAAAGGAGTAAATGAGAGAATATATATGAAAGTACATTCAGATGGTTTGG
>JABUQX010111473.1:0-22500 GCA_015478945.1 Trachelipus rathkii | reverse complement strand
ATCTTACAAAAAAAAATCAGTACTTTATAAAAAGAACGGTATATAAAAGTTTCATGAGAGTACAGAAATCAGAAGAATAGGGTGAACAATAAATTTAATTTAATACATACAAAGTTTAGAGAAATCGAACATACATGATAAAGAGTCAAAGAACTTCGGATACACTAATAATAAATGAGTCTGTAAATCAAATGTAAAAAGTGAAGTTAAAAAGGAAAGACATTTAAAATTGGGCATCCAAGTCAAACTACCTGCATATTTTTTAAAAACTTATAAAAGAATAAATGGAGGAAAAGAAATGCAGGAGTGAGGCAGGATGTTGTCTCCTAGTTTATATAATTTATATATGGATGTATGATGAAATACCTAGAGGTAGGGGTGGTAAGGGAAGGTGTTAGACTGATGAAGAAATGGAAAAGAGTGGAGGGTGAACTGCTTATTGTAATGCAGATGATTTTGTTTTGGAGTGTGGTATCCTGAAGAAAGTTTGAGAAGATTGCAGCTCTGCAGGGTGTGTAAAAGGGAGTAAATGGAAGCAAAGGTTGATAAAAGGAAGATGATGGTGGTGGGTGAGAAGAACTACTGTGTGAAATCATGTTGATGATGGGAGTGAATGTGAAACAAGTATATGAGTTTGAAGATGAAGGCATGTTGGATGAAAGGAACGATTATGCAAAGTGTTTTAGGAAAGTTGGGCGTGGTAGGAAGGTTACTGGCGCAATTAAATCCATGGATGTAAAGGGACAAGTCTTGAGTGAGCCAGGTTCTGCATGAGGGCATGTTGTTACCGGTGCATGTATAGTAAAGAAATTATGGTGGGAATAAGCTTGAATAAATATATAAGTAAATTTGTTAAGATGGATAACGAGCGTGTTAGGTGTGAGAAAATTGATAAAGTAAGTGAATGAACGTGTTAGGGAGTTGTGCGGTGTGAAGAAAGGAGTGAATGAGGAAATAAATAGTTATTATGATGACTTGGTTCATTGGTTAAGCGGGTGTATAGTGGTGTGCGCGCTGGGAAACTGAAGAAAAAGTAGATCGAGTCAGTAAAGGAGTGCCTGAAAGAAAAGAATGTGAATTTGGCAGAGGTGAGAAGAAAGGTGCATAATAGTAATGAATGGCGGGTTTTTGGTGAGGGGCATGGTTATGAGCCCGAGAGTGGATTTTTGCTGAGACGGGCTATTACTTAAGGGTATGAGAGACTATTCTCTTCGACTTTAAGTCATGCTCTTCTACTTAACTATCCTATTTCCGAGCACGTCAAGCACCCTACTCCCGTCTGTGGGGAAATAAAGGAAGGATAAAGAAAATAAAAAGTAAAATGAAGAGAAAAATTTTCTTAATCAAACGCACAATGTAACCATATTGTTCTAAAGGCATACTAACATAACCTAATATAGAAGAAAATTTCCCTTGGCAACATCAGTTAAAATATAAATAACGAAACATAACATCAGGAGCAAAGTTATTTGACTAGTGAAGAGTTTAATGAGTAATGACAGGTTAATGAGAGATAATACAGGACAAATGAGAATCAGTAACGAGTGTAATCAACAAAATAACCTAAAGAAATCACAGCAGCTATCAAAATATAAAAGATCAAATCTATATCAAGCTCATATAAAAAAAAAATACATTTCCCTTTTCTAAAACGAAGAAATTACTGCGGGGGACCGCGCGGAGGTTTTTTTTGAGGCCTCGAATTTTTACCGTGACCGGTGTGGAACCTTTGTGTTGGACCTATAGAAGGCATGTTTTTAGTCGAGCCACACGCTCGTTTTGGTCTTCGCATGGGTCATATGTTTGTGGCCCACGCGGGTAGTGTTTTGAAGGGGAAACTAGAGGAATATTAGAGAGGAATCCCGATTTCAGTTCTCGGAGAACATATATGATAAAGCATTTTTTTGCGAGACCTCTCACATCTCAATGAAGAAGCTTCCTCCTAGAAAGATCCGAGAACCTGCGAGACATTTTTTGTAGGACAAAGCCCAGAATCAATTTTTTCGTGATGCGAAACTAACGACTCTTGAGTTTTTGTGTGATTGAGGGCCGACACCTCCCTATTTCTTTTAAGTCAACCCAGAAAATTTTCTTTTGCCAATCGCATATATGTATATTATATTTAGGCAACGAATTCATGTATATTTTTTTGCAACCACGACACTTGACCAAGAGAGAGAAAGGGCTTAGACGCCAAAAGACAGATGTGCGGTGGATGAGAGTACCACAGAAGCCGGTGTTAGACCAACGGGAATACGCATCAGACCTGCTCGCTTGCTAGTATTTAGCTGTAAGCTATAAAGCCATGGCCTTTCAGCAGTGACTATAGTGGGTCTATGATTAGAGCCTCTAACGAGTAAAAATAATGGTTCGAAGAGCCTACACTAAACATAGCGAGCCGTGTCGTGTTGAAAGCACCGTTTTGACCCTTGGCGGGTCGAGACTCTCGTCAAAAGATATCAAATTTTGAGACTATTATTGGACCATAAGAATTACAAGGTTGCTAAGAGCTCTTTAGTAAATTTACTCTGCGAGGAGAGACAACACTGTGTGACACACGTAACTAGGGGCAAATATAAAAGGAACGATTGTAGACAATCTCGGAAGAAATAGGCGAGACTGTCTTTGTTGGAGGATCCCATTTGCCCTCGCTCGAGAACTGAGGTAGAATTGAATAATATACAAATGTTGTCGCGTCACATGAATTAACTCCGTGAGGATGTGAATTACCGTGAAAATTCTAACCCCAGGCGCTTTTTTTGAGAGAGTTTACGTATGTACGCACCACACCTCTCTCCACCTCACGCGGATCAAAGGATAAGTAATCAGATTGCGTAGATTTGGCCAATGAATAATCGTTATCGGTCCTTTAACTTCCTCGCGGTCCGCCCTCTTAGTGAAGACTCACCTCGATGTGGGCTGCACAAATTGTTCCCATTAAGACATAGAGGAGTCGATACTATTGACTTGAAGATCCTCGCTCGCAAGTGCACGAGGTCCAATATTTATTATGGTCTACAGGCCCAACCTGCTTTTAGGCGGATTTAGATCGCACGTGATAATATATTTGATATCCTTTCCAAGATTGCAAGAATATTTGTTATTAACACGACAATGGGAAATTATCATCTGCTTTAAACTTCAGAGAAGCAAGTCCCCATAAAAAACTTACCATCGCGTACTAGTTTACTCTATTATGAGAGAGGAGCCACGATCGAGCTCAAGTCGAGATTGTGTTCTAGTGCCTGGCTGTAGGACCCTGGAGGACAATCCGTGATATAGAGGACCAACGATATACGGGACGCACTAGTTTCCTATCCCAACTGATTGATATGTGTTTAGTTGTTGGCTTCAAGGCATCCAAAATAGAATAATTATTATCAATCAGACTTAAAACATAAACGGTATTTGAACTCCAGAGAGTGGAAATGGACGGAAGACCAAGCATCGGAAAAACTGCTCTTCAATCAACTACTCCATTGTCCAGTTCGGCACATTAGTGTTATACTGAGTAGTCTCGCCTTCTGATAGTAAATGAAAACGGCGCGCTGCCCTAGGACCTTTCCAACGAGCGGATGACGACTTTGCTCTTATTGCAGAAATAGCCTTTTATAAGCAATCTAGGTGTGAATGTGGATACTCTCGGAAAATGGGGAATCTCACTTTTATCCGTCGGTGAGGGACGTTTTGGAAACATCTGAGATCTTAGAAGGTCTATCCCAGCCATTTAATATTGCAAGAAACTAAGAGGTTCAAGATAAACCGCCATGCAAAAACTTTCTCACTAAGAAGAAGTAATTCCAGTCATGATGGGGTCATCAAGAAGTGTCATAAAATTCGGGTAGTCCGCCATCCCACCCTTAGAAACAACTTGCAAAGGGATTAATGCAGTTTCCAGTACCAACCACCGTTAGGAAATTATGGCAATTAGGAAGTTCAGGCAGTTTCTGGGCATGGTCAATTTCTATATGCGTCAAGGGCTTAGCCCTCTTTTTTGAAGTCTTAACCTCACTTAGTTTTGCCAGCTCACATGGCTCACAGAAATAGCCCAAACCCAACTCTTTTTGAACTGTTGAGTAGCAAGACTCTAAAGTGGACCGAACCATGCCAAGGCGCCCTTGAGGCGTTGAAGGAGGCATTAACATCGCCACAGATCCTGTCGTATCCAGATCGATCAGAAAAAGCAAACCAATTATTGTTGTACGTGGACGTCTCAGATATCGGGGCAGGAGCGTGTCTTTCCCAGATCCAAACCGGGGAAGAACGTCCTATAGCTTTTATCTCCACAACGTTTAATAAAGCCGAACAATGCTATAGTACAACTGAGAAGGAAGTTGCTGCAATACGATGGGCTGTGAAGGCATTAAAACCTTTCCTCTATGGGATAAGAGTAGTCATTTACACTGATCATCAGCCGCTTTTATATTTGCATAGCATGCCGTTGGTTAATGCACGTGTCGCTAGAACGCTTGAAGAAATAAACGATATAGATTACGAGCTACGGTATATACCGGGAAAAGAAAATATTGTGGCTGATGCTTTATCCCGATCACCGATCAGTGAAACATCTAATGACCAGGAGGCCTTTCCGGTTAATACCCTTCCCGGAGTGTTTTCTGAGGTTAAAGTTCCTGGATGGGGTGACTCTCTTTTCCAAGCCTGCTCCATTGCTTTGTATGGTTCGATGGAAAATCATTTAAAGATAAGACAAGAAGTGGTTAAAGAACTGTTAGAAAATAGGGTTGAATATGGATTACCAACCGGAAGAGATGCTAGGCAAGTAACCAAGCAATTACATCTCCTGAGACAACCAGGTCAGTTCCCTATAATGCAGGCAATAATGGCCTTTGCTAAATTACATCAGTTACAGGTTTGGGTGTACTATGGAGACTCAAAGCCGTTGAAGTTCGGAAGAGATACAGAAAGGAATGTTTGCCATCTGTTATGTTGTGGGGGAGTGCACTACAATCTTTTGTTACCCCTACCCATGCAAATGAATAAAGAAACAGATATAACCAACACTAATGTAGTGACCCCAGTGGAGGAATTCCCGGAGTGGACATTATTGGATGAATCGTTGGAGGAAAGGGGCGTTTCTGACGAAGTACCACCCACTGTTATTGAAAACGCTACCACAAATAATCCCTAAAACACCGGTGGGAAGGTAGGAAAAGATTTGGGATATCCTCGAATACATCAAATCGTAATGGATCAAGATATCATAGATCCCTTGGAAATTAACCATGATGATATTGACCAATTACAGAAATCAGACTACATATTAAGACGCTTAAAAAGAGCGATATTACAAAAATTGCCCTTCAACGGGCCATTGAAACCTTTCGCACGTTTAAGTAAATACATATATCTAAGGAATGGTCGGCTGTATAAAGAGTTTCCCACAGGGGAGTTAGCACTGATTGTCCCACATCATTATTTGACTGAAGTGGCCATAAAAACACATTGGATGTTCGCCCATATAGGAAAACACGTTACATTCTCTGCTAATAAATTGGATATGGCATCCTAAAATAACAACAATCTGTAATGATATCTCCACCACCTGTTATAAGTGCCAAGCATGTAAGATCTCTAATATCCTTTATGTTCCACCCACATTAAAAATAATCACTTCAAGACCCTTTGAATTGGTGGCGATGGATCTGATACAATTCCCTTGTTCAACCCAAGGGATTAATTATGCCTTAGTGATGGTGGATCACTATACAAAGTGGGTGTCTGCAGTTCCTTTGAGGAATAAACAAAGTATTAACGTAGCAAATGCATTTTAACATCGAATATTGCCATTTCTAAAAAATTACTGGAACGTCTTCTAACAGACAACGGCAGAGAATTTATAGGGCCAGAATTTGAAGATCTTTTAAAAAGGCAACAGATTAAACACGTACTGACTACTCCTTATACACCATCCTCCAATGGAGCTGTCGAGCGGGTCAATCGCACAATTAGTCAGTACCGATTAAATGTTCCCATTAAGAATCAAATAAATGGGATGACAGAGTATCAACAGGTTTTTACTAATTTAACAATCACACAAAACTCATTCAGAAATAACATACTCCCTGTGATATACTAAAGAGGGCGCATGAACTACATACAGGACTTCCTTTGCCTGTTGAGGAAGAGTGTTGGTCAGATAGTCACCAGAGATTTGTTCCTTATGAATTGCATCAGATGGTGGGATTAGACCAGCTTCAGTCTTCCCGGAAACCTGATATAAATAAATTCCATCCAGATATGTGGGCCTTAATGAAATAATCCAGGTGAGATAACAAGGTCACCTATATAATAAAGTCCTCAGAGGACGGAAAGCAATATCGAGCTCACCATCAACAGTTAAGGACATGGAAGATGCCCCCTGATTATTTAATGAATAACCCGACATTCCAAAGATATGCGTTAAATGAAAATCGAGAACCAATGTTGGATAATGAAGATAGAGTTGAAGAAATTTTTGAAAACAAAGTGGAAGTACCATTCACTGAACATGATGACATGAATGATTTTGATAATGATGATGACGATGATGATGATGACTCATTTGTAGGATTTACTATTGATGAGGAAATATTAACCACCATTAAAGAAAAATTTGTAGAACTGTTAAAAGAACAGGAAAAGATAAATTTAGGGTTAGGAAAAATATTAGATAAGGAAATAGGAAGTAGGCAGTTAGAGAGATAGCTAGTACGGTAGAATCTGATAGTATGGTTCATCAGGAGGAGGAAGAATTTAATGAATATTTAGAATGGGATACCTCTGAATTAATAGAGGAGGCAGAATACCGATGGGAATCTATGAGCTCCCCTGGAAAATTTGAGGGAATCATAACCCACTGACAAAACCTTTGAGGAACGCATTCAAGCGTATTCAACTCCGATAGTGGGA
The DNA here is from genome assembly GCA_015478945.1 of Trachelipus rathkii. Lineage (NCBI taxonomy): Eukaryota > Metazoa > Arthropoda > Malacostraca > Isopoda > Trachelipodidae > Trachelipus > Trachelipus rathkii. The sequence continues at coordinate 15,591 of JABUQX010111473.1, read as the reverse complement.
GGCCGAAACAGAGGCGTATCTAAATCAAGAACAAGATGAAGAAAATAGTCAAACTCTTCCTGATGAATTGTCCTTCGAGGGGTTCGAGGACGTAGATAATTTAATAAGTGAACGGCTAACGGAGCTTACGTCAAACAGAGAAAGCAATATTCGTCTTTATACTCGGTCGCGGGGGCCGTGTCAGGACCTACCAATCGTCTTTCCTTTTATGATAGAAAGAAAGAAACGAGATAAAAAGAAAAATTAAAAATAAGATAAAAACATCTGTGCAAGAAATAAATATAGCCAATACAAAGAAATTAAATGGGGAAAAGCATTTCCATTGTGCGTCAATACTAGAATTGACGGGTGGGGAGGAATGAGACGGATTTCATCTATGTCTTGTTTTCCATCCTTACAGGTTAGTTGTGCAATTGGAATAAAAATATAAAAAGAAAAAAAAAAGAGAAAGAAATTCACACCAGAGAATGAAAACAACTAGAAGAAACAAATTTAAAAATTAAAGATCATTAAAATAAAAGAAAAAAAACAGACGATAGGATAATAACTCCTGGCCTTATTAAAAGGGTAAATATTAATAAAGATTATTATGTTCCTATTTATGTGTTTTGCTTATAGTGAAGTAATAGAAAATGAATAGAGTAAATTTAGTAAATCATTATTTAAATTTTGTTGAGTTTTGAACTCTATTGATTGTGTAAGATAATGCATTGGAAACAGATGATTAATTCTTGTTTCTATTTAGCTCCCAGTTTGTGATCCCGAAGCTCAGGCATATGCCCACGACGTGAAGTTAGTCCCAGTTTGTGATCCCGAAGTCGAAGTTCAGGCATTTGACCCCGACGCAAAGTTAACCTCCCGGTTGTAAACGTTTTCCTGGTTCTTGAAGTGAGCTTAACCGGCTCAAGAATTAATATTTCCACAAACAAGAGAGTCCTCGGAGGACCCACTTAACCACGAAGATCTTAGAAGACCATCTCCAGATATGTCATCCATGCCTAAGGTACTAAAAACCTAAATTCATATTTTTGCTTAACTAGAAATATTCAAAACAAAGGATTTCAATGCAAAAGGAAATATTTTTCAATAAAACTATTACCTGGAGTAAATACAATCACAAATAAAAGTTGCAGATACCAAAGGAATAATTCATTAACAACAACAATAATAAGAACCAAAAGTTTGTACCTACCAGAATTTTACTTGAAGTAGATTCTGTAATTTAAAGTGATACTACCAAAGAAACTTTGCAAGCCAAGGAAACCCCAAATAAGTTTGGTACCTCTAAAAAGATTTCCCAATAAAAATAAAGTATTTTTTTCTAAACATAAAGAGACCCCATATATAAATATATAAAATTCTTGTATCTAGACATAAAAGACTTAATTAAGAACAAGCATTTAAAGTTCAGTCTATTACTTACTTTATTACTTGGAGTAATAAAGAAAATAAAACTTCTGTTGAATACCAAATAAACTTTACAAGACTAATTATTAAATTATTAAACAAATACTTCTGTTAACTATAAACAAATAAAAATAAAGAAAAAAATAATAAATATTTAATTCTGTGCAAGTGAACCTAATAATTTTATTAAAAATTATTAAAATTACAACTTTGTTAACTACAATCAAAAATTTATTAAAAGTTATTAAACATTCTAAACTGTTAAATACAAAGAAAACAATTACTAAAAATAAAGTATTTTAAAGATAAAGAACATTATATTTTGTTTAAAGATAAAGACTTTTTTCTATTTTTATTTATATTTGTCATTTATTTGTTATCCTTATCGAATTTTTTATCTATATTATTCATATTTTTGTTCTCTTATGGATATAAATATGCATATATATATATACACATTTATATATATATACCTGATTATATTTATTTATTGTGACTTTACTTATTCACATTTTTAAAAGTGTACATATCTAAAAATATATTTTTTACCATTTAATCAATTGAAAGCCATTTACATGTGTCTGTTTTAATATCAATGCAGCAGAGAGAGTAAGATCTGTAAGTCATTCTCGAGTTGATACATTTTTGGTAAAGCAGAGGAATAGAGTGAGTATCCACCCAATTGGTTACTGAAAAATACTAGCCATACTTGCTGCATAATTTACTTTGTTTTTATAGAACAAATTGATCTCAATTCCTCTATTTATAGGTTAACTCATCCAGATTGGACAGTCTCTGAATTTTCAAAGCAGAGCTTTCATAACAGTCATCAATAAACTAATAAATGAAATACCCAGCGAGCCGAAGTTTAAAGTAAAGCAGCTACGAGAGATTTCCACGCTTCCGCCTATGACAAGAGATTTTTAGTAGTACGCCACACCAATAGAGAAGAGATTCCTCTTCGACGGACAACACAGCCGCAGTGAGGAAAATCCTCTGAAGAGAGGCTCATCTAGTATTGATAGGTGAGTTTGATAGCTTATTCAATTGTAGGTGGGAATCAAAAACCTATCCCACAATATATATATATATATATATATCTATATATATAATATATATAATATATATATATATATATATATATATATATATTTATATATATATATCATTATATATTATTATATATATTATATATTATATATATAAACTTTTAAAATAAATAAGTTAATTTTGTCATTTACAGTAGATATAATGGTACATTCTTTTGTATATTAACTTAAAATTAAATTTTTTTTAACATTGTTTTCATTTCTCCTTGCATGCCACACTATTTCATTTGTCTATGTATTGTCTTGAACTATAATAACTATATAATAGCTATCATAACCACCACTTAAAAAAATTTTTTTGGCATTTTTGAATGGCTGTATTTTTTAAAACAAGCAAATACCAAAATCAATATTGCAGGTGAAGGAAAATCTGATAGTAGTATAATGTGTGAAAATTTCAGATTTTAGCACTTACCCCATCAGAGATATTAAGGTTCAAAGTTACTGATTTTCCGAAAATTTGATTTTTGGACACCCTGTAAATTTTAAAATATTTACAAAAACTTCAAATAAGATTTACGTTAAACCCTACTTTAGTATGTTTCATCACACAAAATTTTATATCGTTCAATTATTTCCTTGCTTTTAATAATACACCGCACGAAAATGGAAATTTCTTTCTTTCTTCGATTTTGTTTCTTCGAATTTTTCGGATTCTTTTTCATGGTGAAATATTATTTTTCCAAAATCCTAAAAAGGATGAATGTACCTTAAAGTACCCTAACAAATCACTCTCTAGGAAATTTGGTATAAGAATTACCAATATGGAGATAAGACTTAAAATGTTAGCCTCATTAAGTGATAAATTTTGCTCCACCTGGTCAAACATTTTGGCTTACCTGTTACCAGCAGAGTAAATCTACAAAATGAATGGTGGTTTTTGAGAAACTTTCCAGGGATAACACTTAACGCATGCAACATATAATTTTCAAAAATTATCGAGCGGCCATAAGCGGTACGGAAAAAATGATAACCCTATATATATATTATATACTATATATATATATATATATATATAATATATAATATAATATATAATATATATATATATATATATATATATATACCGTAAAATGGGGGGAAAAAGGTCAAAAATCGCCGTTTTTTGTTTTTAATGAATAATCATAAAAAATCGAAATTTTAAGTTATCGTCTATACTTAATAGTTTTTCTCACATTTAGAGTTTCCTTAATGTTTTTAATAATGTAAAATAATAAAAATTCGAAATGAATATTTTTTAAAATTTTTTTGAAAAATTCCATTTTTCAAAAAATGGAATTCGGGGAAAACCGGTCAGGGGCAAGGGAAAGCCGGTCATTTAAATATTTATTTCATTTGTGTTGTTTTCCAAACTAATTATATTATTATTTTAAATGTTAAATAGAGTCTAATAATATTATAGAATTAATTTGGATTGAAAAATACAAGTCTAGTTATATTTATTAACATTTTGCAAACGTTGATTTTTTACAAATTTTGAAAATTTTTTTTCATTTTTTTTATGCTAAATAAGCATTGAAAAAAATAAATTATGACAATCAACTTTAATAATTTTTAATAATAATAATAATATTCTCAACATTTTAACAAAACTTGGCACTTTATATTACAAGTAGGCCTATGTACGCACATTTCACGTGAATTTTCTGACGAATAATTTTTCACAATATTATAATTTAAATTATTGACACTCATTTTTAATATAAAACTAATAATATTCTGCACTTTTCAAACAGAATAGGCCTTTTTTTTTATATTGAGTAATGTACGCACATTTCACGTGAACTTTTTTTTATCCTTACACTAGAAAGAAAGATAGGTATAAAAAACATTAACACATGTCTTATGTCCACCATACATCAAAAATTAGAACAAAATATTATTGAAAACTAAAAAAAAAGACATTTTTTACAAGTTTATACTGACCGGCTTTCCCGGACGCCCGACCAATTTTACAAGGAAATAAAAAAATTTAACTTTAAAAATAAGCTTAATGATATTTAAATTTTACATGGAAAATGTTTAAAATATACTTCCCAATATGGATCTAAGTCAAAATTCTATCTTAATTCCTACGAAGATTCACGAGGTCTAGAAATTTTTTGCAAAAAAAAAAAAAAAAAAATTTTTCCAAACTTTTGGAAATTTTTTTGACTAGTAGGTTAAGTTATTTACTTAAATTTTTTATATATGGTTAAAATATAATCTATTTGTCTACTTAAAAAACTTTCTCTAAATTGAAAAATGTTTTAATTTTTAATAAAATTTTAAAATATTTATAAAGTGACGGCGGTTTTCCCCCTCGTGACTGATTTCCCCATTTTACGGGTATATATATATATATATAAATATATATATATATATATAATATATATATATATATTATATATATTTATATATATATATATATATATATTATTTGAAGTTTTTAATATCCAAAATTCTTAATTGTTTCAAATAATCTGCGAAAATTGAAGATTATGATTGCAAAAAAATATGCCGATTTTTGTCAATGACGATTACGATCATCCATCACTAATTATCAGATATATATATACTATTATATATATATATATATTATAATATATATATATATCTATATATATATAAATATATATATATATATATAATATATATATATATAATATATAATAATTATTATATTATATATATATATATATATATATATATATATATATATTTATATATAATATATTCAGCTAACTAATTTGATTGGAGGAATCTTGCCTCAGGCATTTCATGAAACAGTCACAAAAGAAATTGCATGATTTTAAGCCTTTCTCCTTACTCTACAAATAGAGTAAGGATGAAATGCTCAATCCGCAATCAAATTTAAAATCAATTTTTTTTTTTGTTTGTGACTTTGTGTTTCTTGAAATGTCTGAGCAAGTCCCTCCATCAAATTAGTTAGCCTGAATATATATATATATATATATATATATATTATATATATATGTCTATATATTTATATATATATATATATAATATATATATAATATATATATATATATATATATATTATATATATATATATGTGATATTTAATATATTAATATCTATTTATATATATATTTAAATATTTTGAATAAATGCTTATTTTTATTTGTCGAACCAACACTTTCTTAAATATTGTTTTAATTATTACTGACCTGTCGAGAAGTTTTGATGAATAAGAATTTTAAAGTGATTCTATATGCATTTTTCACGCTGATTTCAAATATGTAATTGGTTTTTGCACATCACGTCTAGTTTTTTTTCTACATCATATTTTGCTTTTTTTTTAATTTTTCAAAATTTTGTTGCTTCACTATAAAAAAAATTTATTTTCCTTTTTAGTTTGTAAAGCACATTATTTTACTGTCAGTATTCTTTTTACTATTTTGTAGTTAAATTCCTTTTATTATTAATATATTTCAAATAAAGATCCATTTATTCAAATTATTTCTATTTTAACTGCAATTAGTGGCTTGAATGTAGAAAAGAAAATATTTTAATTTTTAAGCACATTAACACGTGTTTAGTTATTAGTTAGTATGAAATAGTTAGTCAATTTCTACCTTGGCTTTGCTTAAATATTTTATTACATATCTTTTATATTTTTTCAGGTCATTGTCTTACGTTCTAAAATAATTTCATTCTCATTAAATTAAAGGATTTATTGTAATGAATAGAAAATGCAAAAACCACCCAAATAATTTTTGCTTTATATGTGGAAAAGTTGTATTGGCAGGGCAAAGTTCAAACATTACCTCATTTGTAAAGGCCTCCTATCATGCTTATTTTGGGTTAAAATTGGGAGATCAAGACAAGGTATTTGCTCCTCATATATGTTGTCGAACCTGTGTTGAATACCTAAGAAGATGGAGCACAGGAAAGGTAAAGGCATTACCTTTTGGTATACCTATGATGTGGAGAGAGGGAAAGGATCATGTGACAGATTGCTACTTTTGTTTGACAAACATACAAGGTAAGTTAAATGATAGAATATATGTAAAAATTTGAAGTTACACATGTCTATGATGAGCATTCATCCCTCTCCATAATTACATAAATGTCTTTTTGTTTTAGGAGTAAACAAAAAGAACAAGCATTGCGTTAAGTATCCCGATGTGACATCTGCTATTAAACCAGTTCCCCATGGACCAGATATTCCTGTCCCAGACACACCTCAGAGCTTGAAATTGGATAGCGTTAGTGATGATGAGATAAGTACTGCTGACACCTCTGAAACATACATTCAACCATCATGTAGTCAAAATGACCCACAACCGTTAACACAATCACAACTCAATGACCTTACCAGAGATTTAGGTTTATCAAAAGAATCGTCACAGCTTCTTGGCTCTCGTCTTAGGGAGAGGAATTTACTTGCATTAGAGACAACATTCTACTGGTACAGGAATAGGGACCAGGAATTTCGGCAATTCTTTTCTCGTCACGATACTACATCTTTAATATATTGTTCGGATATTAAAGGTTTGATCGAAGCTTTAGGAGTTATGTATAAACCATCTGAATGGAGACTATTTATTGATTCATCAAGTAGAAGTCTCAAAGCCGTGCTGTTGCATAATGGTAATAGTCTTGGCTCAGTTCCAGTAGGATATTCTATCCAACTAACTGAAAATTATGAAAATTTAAAAACACTTCTGGATGTCCTCAAATATAATGACCATCAGTGGAAACTTTGTTGTGATCTCAAGGTAATGTAGCATACCATATTTAATTTAATAAACAAATTGCTATATATAAATTTGAAATTAATTTTAAATAAATACGTGCAAATACATTAGGGCAAAAAAAAAAAAAAAAAAAAAAAAAAAAGGAAAACAGCTCATCTAAAAATGTTTTATATTTACAGGTTATAACCTTGATATTAGGAATGCAAGGAGGTTACACCAAGTATCCGTGCTTCCTTTGTTTATGGGATAGTCGGGCGGATGACAAGCATTTTAAACAGAATCACTGGCAGCCTCGAATTTCTTTCAGACCTGGATTTCAAAATGTCATCGCCCAGCCACTTCTTGATCGCAATAACATTTTACTTCCACCACTACATATAAAATTAGGTTTAATGAAAAACTATGTAAAGGCAATGAATAAAGAAAATGATGCTTTCCTTTATATTAAAAAGAAGTTTCCACACATCAGTGATGCTAAATTGCTTTCAGGTATTTTTGATGGTCCTCAAATTAGAAGTTTAATGAAAGATGATGAGTTTGAGGTCACCATGAACCAAATAGAAAAAGAAGCGTGGATTAATTTCAAATTAATTGCTACTGATTTCCTTGGAAACCATCGTAATCCCCAGTATAAAGACATGGTTAAAAATCTGCTGGAAAGCTTTAAGAAGATGGGTGTTCGCATGTCCATTAAAATTCATTTTCTGGCCTCTCATTTGGGATATTTTCCGGCAAATTGTGGTGATTTTAGTGAGGAACAAGGGGAGAGGTTCCATCAAGATGTTCGGACTATGGAGGAAAGGTACCAAGGTCGCTGGGATATAAATATGATGGCAGACTACTGTTGGTGCCTGAAAAGAGATGAGCCTGTAAAGACTCACAAACGAAAAGCAATTAGGTCATCTTTTCTTAATATTAATTTGGAGATGTAATGTGTAGCATAGATTACATATAAACAAATAGCGGAAAGACTTAAAAATATAGCAATTAGGTATAACCATTAACAGTCAAGGTACAAGTACCAAGCACTTTATGCAGATTAGAAAAATCTTATAATTACCAGTATATTTTTTACAATAATTTCATTCTTTGTGACTTGTTTATATAGTAAAGGTTCAATTTACACGTTTTCTTGTTTTCCATTCAATTCTTGTCTTCTTTTCTGGTAGTTACTAATTGCAACACATTGCAACAAGTTGCATATTCATGAAGAATGGAAAACTGTTTAAAGAAAAATAACATTATATGTGTAAAACAATTTTTTGCCATAGAAATAAAGCGTGACGTGATAGAGCAAAACTAAGATCATTTTCGTGATCAGTGGGAAAAATACGTATAGAAATTGTTCAAAAACTTCAGACATCACAAAATTTTTTTTCAAATGCAGCCCAGTGTTATCAATACATAGAATTGTCAAATTTATTAAAATTTACACTATTTTAACACGAGCTTTCGCCGGCATAGCACTCGGCCTCTTCATGTGAACTTAAAGGTTAAAATGACTGCTATGAGACACGTCTTGGAACTGGAGCTACATCTGTTATTTCTGGATGGTTGTAGTTTTTCGTTTTTTTAGCGATCTTTTTATAATATTTTGTATTTGACATTATTAAATTTTGTATATTGTCTATGCTTACTTCTCCTGCGGTTTTATTGTAGTTATTACTATTTTTTATGCAGTAGGATTTTGTCATTTTTCTCTTGGACAAGGGATAAGTCACATATTTCCAAAATTGAATATGATATATCTTCCAGTCCCTTACCCGTTATTGCCAGATATTAAGAATATAATACCAAAAAATATAACCACCATCCCCTCAAATACATTACCGTTAAAAAAAGTCTTGAAACCCAATAAATTTAAAAATTCCATTAAAACACATTGCATATACCAAGTCCCTTGTCATAATTGTCTAGATATCTATATTGGAGAAACAATACACTTTCACCAGAAGAAGCCCCAGCATGAACATGATCTATTAATGGACAATCAAAATTCAGCTTTGACATCCCACAGAAGAAATTCCAACCACAGAATCAATATAGGCAATATGCAACCTATCACTTATGTATCAGACACTAACAAGAGAAAAATGACAGAATCCTACTGCATAAAAAATAGTAATAACTACAATAAAACCACAGGAGAAGTAAGCATAGACAATATACAAAATTTAATAATGTCAAATACAAAATATTATAAAAAGATTGCTAAAAAAACGAAAAACTACAACCATCCAGAAATAACAGATGTAGCTCCAGTTCCAAGACGTGTCTCATAGCAGTCATATTAACCTTTAAGTTCACCTGAAGAGGCCGAGTGCTATGCCGGCGAAAGCTCGTGTTAAAATAGTGTAAATTTTAATAAATTTGATAATTTTATGTATTGATAATTAATAAAACAATATTTTAAGAAAGTGTGTCGTTCCAATCAAAAGGGCATTTATTCAAATAAATATAAATATTTTGGAGATTGAAGTACAAATCTGTATAATATATATATATATATATATATATATATATATATATATATATATATATATATATATATATATATATATATATATATATATTATATATATATATATAATATTATATAATATAATCCCTGAGGAGACTGGTTGCATTGGTGGGGTACCCTGGTGCAGGTCGGCCTTCCATGATGGTGGTCAGAGGTGAGAAGGTAAGGTATATATAATATATATATATATATATATTATATATATATATATAATATATATATATATATATATTATATATTAATATATTATATATATATAATATATATATATATATATATATATATATATATATATATATATATATAATATATATAATAATATATATATTAATATATAATATATAATATATATATATATTTATATATATATATAATATATATATATATATATATATACTATTTATATATATATATATAATATATATATATATATTAATATATAATATATATTATATTATATATATATAATATATACACACTTTCTTCATGTTAATATTTAATTATGTTTTTTTTTGTTTATTAGATAGAGCAAATCCAAAACTGTAGTGATGGGAGATGACCAGAATTGGCAATCTAGAATGCTGCAAAAATCAGCCATCAGAATCAAAAGTGAATTTTTGGTAGAATCAAAATTATTTTTGACCTAGTAAAATAAATAGGAACAGCATCAAAGAATCAATTTTTTTTTAATAAAATCCAAAATTGGATTTTTCAATAAATTAGTATAGAATTCTTGGTGCTAATGGTTACCACTAGTATGCATGAAAAATGGTTAAATCAATTTTGTAACTCAACCAATTATCTATTCCAAATTCATATAAACTGTTAATTGTTAAAAATAATACAGCAAATTTTTAATTTAAAATAAAATAAAAAATAAAAATAATTAACATTAAATGAAAGTCTGAATCAACCTTTTTTTAATTAATATATTTTCGTATATGTTCATCCGTAGTGATTTTTTGAATACAGTATAATGTAATATTAATTGTTTAAAGAAAAAATATCTCTGCTATAATTAGTAATTACCATTTATAAAATGTATTACCGCAAGCAAATTTAACAAGAATTTAAATTTTGATATCAGATGTATTTTAAATTTTAAAAATCTACATTGTTACAATGGATCTTTCAGTAAAATATAACATCCTCACAATTAAACAAACAGACTACATATGTTTTTTTGCTATATATACCACAATTTCTTATATTAAGGATGTTTAGCAAATTTGAAGCTATTAATAATAAATGGATTCTATATGAAACTAAATACTATTCATATTTTTAAGGAAAAATGTTCAATCCCTTATTGAAAGACCCAGCCGGATATTGAAAATTATAATCTGGCATGAGCTTTTTGAGGTAAGGATATCCAAACAGAGCCATATATAGTTACATCACTAAAATATTCCTTAAACAAAATTAATCCAAAGTTTCTAAACAAATTTACCAAAGACTAATCAAACATGAATGCATGTGCTAAAAATTTATCATACATACCTCATTATAAATTTTAGTCTTTGAATTGTATATATAAATAATGATAAAATTTCATAACCTGAAATTGAAAGGCAAGATTAAAAGTTTAAAACGGGGTTGGCAATAAAAAAAACACATAATAAAACTAAGAAGTCCATGTCATAAAACCTACTTAATATATTTTGCTATATTTTTATAATTTTGAGAAAAAAAATTGAATTAATAATAGAATTTAATAAATATTCACTTTATTCCCCACTGTTCTGTATTTATAAATTTCATACAACTTTTTGAGACATGTGGTCCATGAACTTATGATACATGCAGCACTTAGACTTAATACTAACAATGAAAGTATGAGGAGGTTAAGAGTTGAGGATACATGCAGCACTTAGACTTAATAGTAACAATGAAAGTATGAGGAGGTTAAGAGTTGAGGATACATGCAGCACTTAGACTTAATGCTAACAATGAAAGTATGAGGAGGTTAAGAGTTGAGGATACATGCAGCACTTAAACTTGATACTAACAATGAAAGTATGAGGAGGTTAAGAGTTGAGGATACATGCAGCAGTTAGACTTAATACAAACAATGAAAGTATGAGGAGGTTAAGAGTTGAGGAGAAAGTAGGAATTAGTGACCATAATATAATTAGATTTAACCTGAATGTGATATCTGGACCCAAATTGCAAGTTAATAAGGAAAAGATCCTAGATTTCTAAAATAGCAAGTTTAGTAAATTTCAAGACATGCTTAGTTTAATTAACTGAGATAAAGAGTTTAAAGACCAAAATTATTTTATCATCTCAGAACACATTTTGATGAATATATTTTGTCTATGTTTTAAAGATCAGACCCATTAGGGTGGTGAAAAGAAGACCTATTTGATTGTACAGAGATGAGAGAAAATTGATAAAAAGGGTAGATGTTTTAAAATATTCAAGGGTAGTAGACAGTATTAAGGAGGAAGATTTAGAATATATATATATATATATATATATAATATAATAATATATATATATATATATATAAATATATATATATATATATATATATATATATATATATATATATATATATATATATATATATATATAGTATATAGTATATAGTATATATATGATATATATGTAAGCTATATTATATATAAATACTATATATATATATATATATATATATATTATATAATATATATATATATATATATATATATATATATATATATATAATAGTCAGTAGACAGTATTATATATAAAGATATATATATATATATATTATATAGAAAAATTAGAAATGAACTTAACCAGTTAATAAGAAAAGCAAAGAGCGGCAGAAATTAATTTAACAAAATATTAATAGTGACCCAAAAAACTGTTTTTAGCTTTTATAAAAAAAATATGTATGAATTGGACAATTAGTTGAATTAAAATTGATGAAGATTTAGTGAGTTAAGATAAGGAGTTGGTTAACATTTTAAATCCTTTTTGCGACAATGTTTTCTGCAGAAAGATTGGATAATAGTTTGGAGACAGACATAGTTGTGGTATTCATGCAATAAAAGAACTGACAGAATTTGAATTTAAGATAATATGATAGAATTATGAAGGAGATAGTAATGGCATTGCAAAGGCACTGTATTTGATTTTTAAACTATAATATTTGGTAAGGTACTACAGGACCAGAAAACAGCATATGTTGTGCCTATTTATAAGAAAGGTAGTAAGGAAGATTTGGGAAATTAAAGGTCAGTTGGCTTAACATTTCTGGTTGTAAAAGTTACTGAAAATTCAAATAAAAAAAAATATATATACCGTATATATATATATATATATATATATATATATATATATATATATATATATATATATATATATATATATATATATATATATATATATATATATATATATATATATATATATACTACTTATCAAAATTAACTCACCACAAGGGTACGTGGCGAAGGAAGGGCAGAAAAGGTTGAAGAACGCGAAGACGCTTTATTGGACAATGACAATAACATGGTGGATTCCTCCCCAGAACTGTAGGTTGACACAGTGCTGCAGGCCAGGGAGAAGCCAAACGGTCGCAATAGGGTTCGGAGGTTCAGCGCTACAAACACACATGTTGGTACATACGGTGACGGCCGGGGGGAGGGGGGTGCTGGGTCTGTCTCAATACCGTGAATAAACCATTCTGGCATGCATGACTGCCTGACAATGTCCTGGCATGCTCTCGATGAGTGGGTGAATGTCCTGGACAATGATTTGATTCCATACATTGTGCAATGCCTGTCGCATGTTCGTATCGTCCATGGAGCGGCCCGTTGCAGCCTGCGATCCGACGTTTCAGCGATATCCCACAAACGTTCAATTGGGTTGAGGTCTGGACTATATGCTGGCCACTCCAACGCCGTAATTTGAAAATGAGAGGGAAAAGGATAAAGTAATTTGAAAATGAGAGGGAAAAGGATAAAGTAATTTGAAAATGAGAGGGAAAAGAATAAAGTAGGTGATAATAGGTCTGCAGAGGATTGGAGAGTTACAAAAATTAGACATAATATGATGAGGATGAGGATTTCAAAAGCCAGTCAGCCTGTGACCTGAAGTAACAGGTTTGACTGTCTTCCAGATGGGGAGGGATCTGAGAGGACCAATGGTAATGCTGAGTTTTCTAAAGGGAAGACTGATGCATTACTAATTGGAGACTCTATGATCCGATACTTAGATGGGACTTTTCAAAATAAGAATAAAAGGAAAACGATTGAGAGTATGTTATCCCAGCGTCTTATCATATGATATTGTGGATAGATAGATAGAAGATTAATTTTACAAATGGTGATTCAAATGTGATTGTGCATGTGGGTACACAGGATATAGATAGGGAATAGTATTTCAGAAGAATTAATAGCAAGTTTATTCAAAAAACCGAATCAGAAGATGAAAGCTACTGGAAGAAGGTGCATGATTTCTGGGATTTTACCACAGGTCTTAATATTATAGTTAACTCGAAAGGTTCAAGAAAACACACCTCTATACTTGATTGTGCTTGTAGTAAGCATATAGTAGAAACCAACGAACGTACGAACATTCGTGTGCGAAAGAAAACGTACGCTGGAACAATCTATTATATATATATATATATATATATATATATAATATATATATATCATATATATATATATATATATATATATATATATATATATATATATATATATATATATATATATAGTAATATACTATATATATATCTATATATACTATAACTATACTATATATATATATATATATATATATATATATATATATATATATATATATATATATATATATATATATATATCATATATATATATATATAGTAATATCATATATATATATACTGCCGTTATAGAAATGGGTTATTTTTATTTTTTATTTTTTACTATATCGTTAAGAAATAATGTATTTATTAATTTTCATTGAGAAAAAACGTTGCTTTTAAAAAAGATAAATCATGAAATAATAGCACAATCTAATAACAATAATAACATGTCAATAATAATAATAATAACATGTCATGATCCAATAATGGACACTCATAAGATGGCAAAAACTATCAACTTTAAAAGGGGATTTGAAATCGTGGCTTGGGCAGGACATTAATACAAATTTATGATTTGATACAACATGCAACATATTTAATGTTCATTCTTAACATTAAAAAAATATAAATTCCGCGCCCTCAATAGCCAAGGAGTCCGTTTTGATGAGAATCAAGTCCTAGGCATGCAGCAAAATTGTCACCAAATTTGCCGATATTTTTGAAACTTTAATAAATTCAAAAGAAATTATTTATTGATAACATAAAAGTCACAAAAATAACATATTTAAACAAAAAAAAAAGTTTGAATTTGATGATGATTTCATATATTTTCACCATTGACAGGGCAAGCTACGTCATCATACCAAACTCTGAAGCCTTTTTACGCTCGAAAAAATATAATAGTATTAAATTATTAATAAAAATTAATAACTTTAGATTGGGCAAACAAAATTATTGCACAATTATTATATTTTATATCAAATTAACAAAATAATTAGAAAAACAAAAGAATTCGAAAAAAAACACCGAAGGAGCTTTCAAAATAGGGTCCTAATAAAGGCCTTTGTTTACTAAATTTAGCTAAAAAAAATCTGCATTATGACGTCATGTGTAAGTTTTTTATGAATGGAAATTATCAGTTTGCTTGGACTATATTATTAGATTGTGTTAATAGTCTGAAGTTCTTGTTTGATGGTAGGCCATCCAGCAAACAGCACCTTTCTTCCGATCACGTGAGAGATCTGCTATCAAGTCAACAATATTTGAACCTTTGACAATTTCATT
>JABUQX010111472.1:10000-21148 GCA_015478945.1 Trachelipus rathkii | reverse complement strand
TTCCCCTTTGCTCCAAGGCTTGACAGATACCATGGTCAATTTTGACCACGTTAATTTTTTGTCCTTCATGGTTCAATGACCCACGGTAATTTATTGTCCTTCCCTTAGGGCCTTGCCCTTTTTGAGTCTTAACCTTGTATTGACCATGATATTTCGGCCTTGACCTTTTGCCATATACCATGGGTCATTTTTGGCCCACGCCAATTTTTGCCCACTCGTGGCCCACCTGTCACATATTTCGTTCCTAGACTTAACACAGTATGGATTCTATCCTAACTTGAACACCTACACACACACACACACACACACACACACCACACACACACACAACACACACACACACGACACACAAACACACATACATTATACACACATTCACTATGACACTTATACACCAACATTTCACTTGACACTTTACATGTTACACTTATACACACGTACAAACACACTGTGCCAACCCTTTGGTCGTCCATGGGTCAATTTTTGCCCACGGTGGTATAAATTTTTGCCTCTTTAGGGACTTAGCCCTTGGTTTTTATGTCTAAACTTGTTTCTTTGACCATGATTATATTTCGGCCTTGACCCTTCCATATTACCCATGGTTCAATTGTTACCCACGCTACTTGTGGCTTTGATGGTTCCCAATCACCGTAGGAAGAGTACCTAGGATTTTCTATTAGTATGCTTCTATGAGTATATTAAGAGAATGTGCCAGGAGTGAAGTGCCAAGCGTGAGTGCCAAGTGAGCCAATGGAGTGCCAATGAGTTGCCAAGTGAGTGCCAATGAAGTGCCAAGTGAGGCCACATAGTAGTCAACGTGAGTGCACATAGCTGCCAACGAGTGCCACTTGTTTCAAGTCTTTTCTTAGCTCCCCTGAGCCCCGAATAGCCGTAATATGGGTGTCTCCTATAGGTTATCTAAGGTATGAGGATTCGATTGGTGTATATTACAAACTGCTAGGATGCTTCCTACTATGAGTTAGTTTTTTTCTCTATCATTTAGGCCTATATATATATATATATATATTATATATATATAAGTATATATATTATATATATAATATATATATATAATATATATATATAAATATATATATATTATATTATAATAATATTATATATATATATGCCACACCCACACCTACACACATACACTATGACACTTATACACACATTCCCCAGTATGACACTTATACACACTATGGCACTTATATAACGGCTACACTCCCATAGACACTTACATTAAACCATATACACTACACATTCACACCCACACACAGATACACTTACGTTTTACACTCACACCACTTGATATTTTGGATGCCTCACTTTGATGCCCAGGCATTGATGCCTCAGCATTTGATGCCTCAACTTTGGAAGGTTCATCTTGATGAGTCATCTTGATACGTTCATCCATTGATTACCATCTATTTGATGATTCATCTTTGATGAAATCACCTTTGATGGCTCACCTCTACCCTACATCAAAGAACATAGCTAATATTAATGTCTTCCCCTAGATCATAATGGAACCCAAGGCGCACGTGCACCCTCCGCGTGGAAGACCCACGGAACCCATCCCGCAAGGTGCGAACCCCCGCGTTCCCGCCCGCCGCGAGCGCCCGCAGGCGCAATATTCCTTCGTAACCTACGCCGCGGCGTCCGCAGACGCAAAATATTCCCGCGTGAACGAAAAATATATATACTATAAGTCATTCATTTTTATTTCATACTTAAACATTTCAAAGAATTTCTTTTCAAATATACTATGAGTCATTCATTTTTATTTCATACTTAAACATAACCATTTTTTTATTAAAAACATTTTCGCGAACCTAAAACTGTAACTCATTACAGACCTATTTATTACAAAACATATATTATTAAATTATTTTTTACTTATACTTTTTTTTTTTCCTTTTAATTATAAATTTTTAAAAAATTGTATGTAAGAGAAAAAAACCAGAGTGCCTGATATATAATCATTTATTTTACTACAATTGTACGAAATTTTATTAAAAAAATTAACATTACATACCTTAAAGCAGTAATCAGTAAAACAATAGAGGTGTTACTAAACACCATAGGGCGGGATTAGTATGCTTTGTTTTCTGCTTTTACTGCTTTTTAACTCATTTTTACTGCCTTTAACTCATTGTTTACTGCTTTTAACTCACAATTATTAAAATACATACCTTAAAGCAGTTTAAATCAGTAAATCAATAGAGTGTTACCTAAAACACCTAATGGATTAGTATGCTTTTGTTTTAGTTTTACTATATTTATTAACATACATACCTTAAAGCAGTAAAGCAGTAAAAACAAAAGGTGTTACCTAACACCTAGGGTGGGATTAGTATGCTTTTGTTGTTTTTACTGCTTTTACTGCTTTAACTTTCTGCTTTACTGCTTTAACTTATGTTTTACTGCTTTAACTTTCTGCTTTACTGTTTTAACTTTCTGCTTTACTGCTTTAACTCATATATTTATTAACATTATGTTTTTTATTTTTGTTGTTTAATGCTTCTTGTTTTTTTTATTATACTTTTATTTATATTGTTATTTTTATTGTTTTTTTTATGTTTCTCTAATTTTTATTTTATTTTTATTATATACTTATTATGAGACGATTCTATTTTATTTATATTAGAACGAGACATAACACACACACCACACACACACACACACACACACTTACACTTATACACACATTCACTATGACACTTATACACACATTCACTATGACACTTACATTTACCCATAGACACTTTACATTTACACTAATATACACTTATACACACGCGGTCACACACACACACACACACACACACACACACACCACACCTTTTACACTTATACACACATTCACTATGACACTTATACACACATCACTATGACACTTATAACACACTTACCCTTATACACACATTCACTATGACACTTTTACACACATTCACTATGACACTTATAATACACATTCCACTATGACACTTACATTACCATTGACACTTACATTTACACTTACACACACCACACAACACAACAGTCACCACACAGATTTACTACACTCACTTCACAGATTTAACTACACACACAATTTACTATACCACACACAGATTTACTTACACAACACAAACACAGATTTACTTACACTTGCACACACACGATTTACTTCCACTCACACACAGATTTACTTTCACTACCACTCACCACACACACACACACACACATCACGCCACACTCACTTACAACATATTAACTATAAATTAATTAAAAACATTTTATGTTTTAATTAAAAACACCGTACTTTATATTACTCCATGGTCAAATATAACTAAAAAAGTTATTTTCAAAGTTTTCTGTAAAAACTATCACTATAAATAAATCAATCATTATCTTTGAACAAGGAATTTATTAATTAACTGTCAATACTTTTTGTTTATAAATTTTTTTATAACTATCAAGTTTAAAATACTTTTACTAAAATTTTATGAAATTTTATTAAAAAAACTATATTTTACGTACCTTAAAGCAATCAAATCAGTTAAAATCAGTAAGGTCACAGCCCCTAGCACCCCTCTAAACCAAGCTATGCCACGTTTTGTACTGTTGACTTACTGCTTTACATCAACTTTAGCCATGTAATAAAGTATATTAAAAATAACAAAATAAGCTCTTCTCTGCTAACATAACATGTAAAACATTAAGTGATTCTAAAAATTTTAATTTAAAAACATAACAAATAATTCACTTACATGTTATAATTATTACGCTCATGTTAACTAAAAAATATTTCAAAGTTTTTTTAAACATATTTCGGATCTTTCTTTATTATTATTATTATTATCTATGTACATTGACATCCATCACGAGAAAACACAACAACCCGCGCTCCTTACAGATACGAAACTGAACCCTCTCCTCTGAAAATGTTGTTTGAAATAACTACTTAGGCCTAAATTTAGGACATTAATCCTTTGTATCCCGGGGCGATTAGGTCCTAACTCCAAATTCTGTGTTATGGAAAAAACAGAAGATATTTAGATGCGTAGAAAAACTGTGAACGCTTCTGCTATTTCCAAATTCAATTGTGCATTAAATCATCTAATACAATAATTTTGTGTCCATGTATATTATCCAGCGATCTAATATCGATATGCCTTCATGAAATTGAATCAAATCTTTATATTCTTTAAATTTTTCCTGATAAACATTATAACACCATATTATTTTTACAGGGGTTTGAAAAAAATCTCCATTTCCTTTAAAATATTTAATAATAGAAAGGTTTTACCACAGCCTGTCGGCCCGGCTACAAGACATGTAGCCGGACTTCGGAAACGTAAATTTCTCCACATCCATACTCGTTAAGTGAATAATGAATAATGAGATTAATTAAAGCTGTAAAGTAGTAAAGTACATGTTTTAATAAAATTTCGTACGACAATTTATTAAAATAAAATGCTTATATAACAGAAACTCTGTGTTTTTTTATTCTTACATTACAAATAAAAATAAAAAAGTATTAAAACAAAAATAAAAATAGAAATAATAAATAAAAAGTAATAAAACAAAAATAAAAAAGAAAACATAATGTTAATAAATAGATGAGTTAAAGCAGTAAAGTAAAGCAGAAAGTTAAGGCAGTAAAGCAGAAAGTTAAAAGAGTAAAGCAGAAGTTAAAGCAGTAAAGCAGAAGTTAAAGCAGTAAAGCAGTAAAACAAAAGCTACTAATTCCCCTAGATAAACATCTCTATTGATTATTTTTACTATTTACTGCTTTAAGGTAATGTAATGTTAATAAATATATGAGTGTTTTAAAGCAGTTAAAACATCGTGAGTTAAAGCAGCATTAAAACATGAGTTTTAAAGCAGTAAAACATGAGTAAAGCAGTTAAAGCAGTAAAACAAAAAGCATACTTAATCCCCTAGGTGTTAGGTAACATCTATATTTACTGATTAGCTGCTTTAAGTATGTAAGTGGGTATATGAGTTAAAGCAGTAAATCAGAGAGTTAAAGCAGTAAAGCAGTAAAAACAAAAGCATTACTAATCCCCTAGGTGTTATGGTAATAACACCTCTATTTGATTTACTGACTTACTGCTTTAAGGTATGTAAAGTATATGTTTTTAATAAAATTTCGACCAATTGTAGTAAAAAATGAAGATCATGTATAATTTGAAACGAAAATTCGTGAATAGTTTACATTGAGATCATAATTTTTCGTGCGTCGGGTCACGCGGCGAATTTTGCGGGTCTGCGGACCGCACGCGGCGGCGTTACGCGGAAATATTGCGCCTGCGGGCGCACGCGGCGGCGGGGCGGCGGAAAATATTGCGTCTGCAGGGCGCACGCGGCGGTGCGGAATTTCGCGAACGTAACACCTGCGGGACGCGCGGACTCAGACTCGGAAACGTTTGCGGTCACTGGTCTCAACTGTGTAAACTGCTTTAGATATATATCTGTCATGCTATAAGTCGTTATTTTAAAAATACTAACTCGTAGTAGGAAGCATTTTCTAGCAGATTGTAATTTACACCATTCGGTTCCTCATAACCTTAATTAACCAGGGTTAATAAACCCATATCTTAGGGCTCTATTCTAGGCTCGGTGGGGAGGCTTAGGAAAAGGGTTGAAAAATAGTGGCCACTCAGGTTGGCACTATGTGGGCACTCACTTGCCATATGTGGCACTCACTTGGCACTCATTGCACTCACTTGGCCCCTCATTGGCACTCATTGGCACTCACTTAGCCACTCACCTCGGCACTCACCTGCACTCAAATCTTAATAACCAGTTGAGAACCCACATAAGTTAGGAACATCACTAGATTGTACTCCCTACGGGTGATTTGGAGCCATAAAGTAGCATCAAAGTTGCGCAATCAATATCTGAAGGCATCAAATTGTACCGTAGATACAAAAGGTTGGGCGAAAAAAAAAAATTAGGGCTGCCGAAAAATTAGGGATGCCCAAAAATTAGGGTGGGCAAAATTGACCCATGGAAGACCAAAGGGTTTGGTCGAAAAAGGTGTACGTGTGAATAAGTGTAAATGTAAGTGCAAGTATTCTATGGGGAGTTGTAAGTGTGTCATAGGTGGAATGTGCTTGGTTATAAGTGTCAAGTGGGAATGTGTGTATAGTGGTGTGTGTGTTGTGTGTGTGTTGTGTGTGTTGTGTGTGTGTGTATGTGTGTGTCGTGTGTGTGTGTGTGTGTCTCTGTGTGTGTGTGTGTGTGTGTAAGTGAGTGTGCGTGGGTGTGTGTGGGTGTGTAGGTGTTCAGTTAGGATAGATCCATACATACGGGTCAAGTATAGAATCGAAATATGTGACGGGCAGATGGGAGGCCACGAGTGCCAAAAAATTAGCGTGGGCCAAAATTGACCCATGGGATACATGGCAAGGTCAAGGCCGAAATAACATGGTCAAACAAGGGTTTAAGGACATCAAAAAGGTGCTAAGCCCCTAAAGGAAGGGAGCAAAAAAAATACCGTGATGGTTCAAAATTGACCCAAAATGAAGACAAAAAATTAAGTGGTGGGTGCGTGGTCAAAATTGACCCATGGTATCTGTCAAGCTTTGGAGCAAAGGGGAAAGACAAAAAAAAGGTAAAGACATCAAAAAATAGTGCTAATCCCTCTAAATGATATGATCAAAAATTACCGTGGCGATTATATAGTTGACCATGTGAAAAAATTAGGGGGCGCAAAATAGGGGGGGTCCTGATACGTTACACGGGTTTGCATTACGCAACCGTTTGGTAGCGCAACCCTCTTCGAAGGGTTTGCAAAAATAGGTGCCAAAAAAAAAATTTAGGGTTTGGGGCCAAAAAAAATACCGTGGGCCAAAAATGACCCTTGGAAAACCAAAGGGTGGTCGAAAAAAGGTCAAGCCCCAAAAAAGTAAAGCCCAAAAAGGTCAGTTCAGGTAAAAATTTCGGAGCTCAGAAAATGGTGTCGTTCCGGTCAGAAAAGGTCAAAAAAGGTCGCGGTCATTTCCATGCGGAATGGATCTCCTACTTACTTATGTGGTGAGTAGTGTGAGTAATATATATATATATATTATATATATATATATATATATATATATATATATATATAATATAATTAATATATATATATACTTATATATATATATATATATATATAATTATATATATATATATATAATATATAATATTTAATAATATATATATATATATATATATATATATATATATTTATATATAATATTATATATTAATATATATATATAGTGATGATGTGAATATATAACAAGTACTGACCAGGACTCATTTCTGAATCGAGTGACTCGAAATCCCTGCAACTGAATCCCTCAAGGTCAGAAATTGAGTTCGGTTTGACTCGAGTGATGGCTTTGTCGAGTTGTGCGTTTATGTTTTTTTATTTATGTATTTAATATAATTGGAATATCTTCTTGAAAATTACAAGATTAAAATAATACAAACGCCGTATAAGTCAATATAACAGAATGTAATGAACTTATCCTATATCCTACTTTAGAGGCCAATAAAAGTCACCGAACATACCTTACTCCGGACTTTAAGTTCAGGTTATGATTAAAAGTTTGGTTAATTCTGTTAAGCGACATGCTAGTCTTCTCTGCGACTCGAAAAAACTTGATCCAAAAAATGAAGTCATGGCCAGAAAGTAAACCTTTGCATTATATAGCATATATATATATAAATATATATATATATATATTATATATATAGATATATATAATTAATATATATATATATATATATATAATATATATATATATATATATAATATATATATATATATATATATTATATATATAGAATATATATATATATATATATATATATAAATATAGTATAAAAAGAGTATGTGCCAATTGTGTAACCAGCCAGAAGTGGCAACAATACATATAGTTAACATGGGGGGCAGGAGGTGGCAGGCAGAAGTTTTTCTAGTGCAGTATCAGTACTAGAGTGGTAGAGTTGTATCAGTAGTATTGAGTGTGGTCAGTCAATGATACCCGCCTCTGAGGAGAGGGAAACTGTTAAGATGTATCAGTAGTATTGAGTGTGGTCAGTCAATGATACCCGCCCTCTGAGGAGACGGAAACTGTTAAGATACATTTTTGTGTAATGGATATATCTAAATGAATACAACGTGGATTGATTCAAATTCTGTGCACAAAAGTACTTTCGTCGAAACACTGGGCAAAAGTGGTTTGGCATTTTTCAAGATGGACGGGTTTGCATGACTGATCACCCACGGCCTGAACATTACCGATATGGACACTTCGCTGTTTTAGATGGGGTCCTATGAAACACTCGCCCAGCAACCAGATCTCTCTCCTCGTGAGATTGTCACTATCTTTGGTCCGATGAAGAAAGCGCTGAGATTTGGGCGTTTTAACTAAGATCGAGCGGTTCGTGATGCTGTGGAAGATTGACTCAACCATCAACAAGACTTCTTCTTTCGGTAGGGTATAAAGAAACTTCCCCATCTTTTGAATAGTTGTCTGAATGGTGGATATGATTATAAATTGACTCTCTCGAACTGTCATCATTATGCTATTATTGTGATATATTACATATTGTCTTATTAATAAACTATAAACCAGTCTTCGAAACAGTCTGTTGCAATAAATGAACATCCAATCTTATATATATATATTACTTTCTTTTACTTGTCACCTCCCGCTTCTCTCCTACGAGAAATGATTACTCGATATACCGTAACAACGCCCTTGCCCGCCTCCAGAGATCTATTAACTTAGAAGACTAAATGCTCTGATGTTCGCAAAATAAGGAAAATAGTATAATGAGAGTTTTGTGTTGTCAATTTGCTATGAAAAATCTTTGGACAGTTGAAGTTGATCAGTTGATGAAAACAGTTATATACTTTGTATTCCTGAAGATGAGGTGGTGCCCAGCGGAAGCCATGGTACAGCTTTCACCAGTGTTTGGCGGTGCAAAGTTAGTTCCATGTTAGAGACTGTGGACGTACTCGAGAATGGTATTTATTGCCAGAGATCGTTTCTTGGGTTTAACTGAGTGAAATCTTTAAGATGGGATTCAGTGTGGTGGAGGAAGTAGAAAACATCCCCTATTATACTTCTATATATAAATAATATATATATTATAATTATATATATATATATATTATTATAATAAAATATATAATATATAGTATATTATATATTAATATATTAATATAAATATTATATATAATATAATAATTATATATATATATATATATATATATATTATATATATATATATAGTATCCTCGAGATGAAAGTTAGCCATTCCTATCTTAGGCATGAGGTTGTCTGTAGTGAGTTTGATGAAAGGTGAACTATTGATAAATGTATTATCATGTAAAAAATTTAACCTCCTAATTATATCAAGATGCCATGATAGAGAAATTTTGTATCTATTTCAGTACAGTATAAGTAATATATATATATAGGTTATATGAGTTAATAATTAAGAATATATGGGATGGGAAAGACAAACAAGAAATTAATAATATTATAAAATATTGTAAATTTCCAGGCGGGCTAGTATATATATACTAGTATAATAACTAAATATATAGAGAGGGATATTATAATATATAATCATTGTCTTCGAATTTGTTTATATGAGTTTA
The DNA here is from genome assembly GCA_015478945.1 of Trachelipus rathkii. Taxonomy (NCBI): domain Eukaryota; kingdom Metazoa; phylum Arthropoda; class Malacostraca; order Isopoda; family Trachelipodidae; genus Trachelipus; species Trachelipus rathkii. The sequence goes on along the minus strand of JABUQX010111472.1, from coordinate 11,496 downwards.
TGTATATGACTGATTATCTAAGTCTTTATGACTCTAGTTTAATTTGGTTATATATGTTATATATGCTTTATAATTGTGATAATTAAATAAATAAAATAAATAAAAATAAATAGCTTAGTGATTGTATGTATAGAGTGTATTATTATTATACTATTATATATATATATATATATGCTGCTAGAGGGAGAGAGTAGTAGTTATAGGCGACATATAGTATAAGGGTATAATAATAGTCAATATTGAGTGTGGTTATTATATAATACTATATATATATATAATATATATATATATATATATATATATAGTATATATAGATCTCAGGCCTTGGGTCAAGTACATGTTGTCAAGTACAAGTACAAAGTACTCTAGAATTTTCACGTTAAAAGTACCCTTAAAAAAAAAATTTTCAAGTACAAGTTCATGGCATCAAGTACAAGACTTTAGAACTTGCATATAATATATATATTATATATATAATATTATATATATATATATATGATATATAGTTAGCGAAATTTAAAGCCTAAAAGATTATAGGTGGTATAGTTGTTATAATATATCTATATTGTGTGATGTGGTGTGTGGTGTGTGAAGTGTGTGTCGCTTATTAGTGTGTGTGTGTTGTTGAGAGAGTGTGTGTGAAATGTTAGCGTCATATTTGATTCTCTTTGCAAGTGTAAGTAACGTTATTGAGGATATTTTTTTAGCCTCTGAGAATCGCTCTCCGACTCTGTTGAGTAGAACAGAAGTACAGATGTCGTTGAAGTGTTCGCGAATTTTTTAATATGTGCTGTGATGTGGTGTGTATGTGTGTGTGACGTGGTAGTTGTTACCATCGATGTTAGTGTGCAGTAGAGATTGTCTATCGATTGTTGTAGTGTGTTATATATTGTGTGTCTGTTGTTAGTTTTATTTATTTCGGGTCTGAGCAATTTAGTATTAATATAGTATTTTTGTCAAAGTGATGTGGTATGAAAAATCAGAGATAATCGGTTGTCATGACTGATTCTGATGCTAAATTTTGATAGAAAATATTCTTTGTTTGTAATGTTTTTAACGTCCCAATTGTTCAACAGTGTTTCGTGCCCAATATGAATTTTTATCGAGGGGGAACGAAGGTTGTGTGTGTGTGACATAGGTCTTTTTAACAGTTTAGATTATTATTTTACGGTTTATGTCAACTCATTAAAATGAATACCATTTAATTGTTATTCATTTTAAGCTCAAACCATTCACGCATTAACCACATTACCAAAAGCTTAAAAGGGAACAAATTATTGCGAATTTCATGTAAACTCGTGTGTGTGTATTGTGTGTGGTGTGTGTGGTGTGTGAAGTGCTGAAATGTCAGTAAAAGCTTTAATTCATGCATATTTTACCCGTTATATTAATAAACGTGGTAAATACTGTGTGAGAATGTGTGTTAGTTAGATTGAATGTAGTAGAGCGAGCCTCGTCTGCGATTATTGATTGGTGTGTATTGTTGTGAAGCATTA
>JABUQX010111472.1:0-2500 GCA_015478945.1 Trachelipus rathkii | reverse complement strand
GTAATATTAATTAATAATAATAATGATAAAGTAATGAAGGCGTGAAAATAAATTCCATATTACTTTATAATTCCCTGTCTTAATACTGCTTTTATTAGCTTGCTTTTTGTTGCGTTTTAAACCCATGAGAATTTCAGATAATTTGATATAAAAAAATTAAGAAGAAATTTTAATTAACTTAAAAAAATATAAGGAAAGAAGCCCTTTTTGATAATTATATTAAAAGCTATTCATTAGGAACCTTTAATTTTTAAACTTTAAATAAAAGATACATTTAACCAAAATTTTGATTTAACTCTGAAAATATATATGATTTATGTATAATTATATAATTTTGTAACAAAAAAGATGGTAATATACACAGTTCTCTCCTTTCATAGAAAACATATTATTATTATTATTATTATTATTATTATTATTATTATTATTATTATTATTATTTATTATTATATTATTATTATTATTATTATTATTATTATTATTATTATTATTATTATTATTATTATTATTATTATTATTATTATTATTATTATTATTATTATTATTATTATAAATGCATAATCTGCATTAAAACAAATTATAACCAATAAAGCTATGTACTTATCAAGTACAGTGAACAGATTCGTATATACTTATCTTTAATATTTATATTTTGGGTCACTCACTCCTAATCATCCTGTTTTATATTACCATAGGATCGCGGGTTCAATAAACAAGTTTATATTTTCAGAACGGTTCTATTTGTCCTGCTCATATTATGATATTACTTTTATACAATTGGGAGTCAACGAAGAGAGTGAAATATCGAACTAATTTTTTTATTTTGATATATAATAGACTGAAATGCCAACGAAGCTGGCATAGTCATATTGCCCAATGTCGTGTCACTCATTGTGGTAGAGGCTTATCTGCCCAAAGTACTCAAGTCATTATAGATCATCCTATTTCAAATTGATGATACATACCATAAAAAAAACGACACATCATCACTACCAAAATAAAAGGACAAAGTAAACGCTTTTAAAGCTACATAACTGTAAACGTTATTTTGATTTTTTTTCTCTTTTATCTGCTTTTTTTTCATAGTGTTTCACATCTTTTCTTTGCAAGTTTCTTCTTCCCATCTACCATAAACTCAAATATTGGTGCATAAAGCATTTCTATCTTCAAAACTTATAGAACTAAAGCAACAAATTTATGTCTGTTTGTTATGCTATGAATGAAATTAGACAGATAATTTTATATCTCCACTCTCCAGTCTTTTGACTTGTAAAGATGACAGTTTCATTACATAACAAAATTAACAGATCAGTATTCCCGATCTAGCAATCAGAAGAAACTATTCTGCTGTTCACAACATCTGCTCGCTCTTCACCACAGATTCTTTATGTGAAGAAGAATCTATCAACGTCGCAATACATGATTTTCAATTAAAAGCAACAGATCAGAGTGACAGTTAGTTCGAATTATTTCCATGTTAACGTATATATATATATATACTGCGTTTTATCTCCCTTGCTTGAAAGTTGACTTTTCTTTAATTCAGATTTCTTTTTTCTTAGGATCAAGCAGGTTGTTAGTAAGTCAGACTGAGTATGAGAAGAGATTGAGAGAATTTAGGAGAAAAGAATAGGAGAAGAATGCTCAACCAAGGCAAAGGGGGAAAGCCTTTTATAATTTTGGTGCATTTTATGGAATTCTAACACCTCATTTGAAGTTTTATCCTATACGTACAATCATTAATTCTTAATTTTTAGCGAATAATTGTTGCTTTGGGCTGTACATTACTTTCCCATGCTAAACACAGAGGGGTAAAGTTAAATACATATATGAAAAGAAATAAAAATCATCAAATTGCATACATATTTGGAGGGCATTCGAAAATGGCGCATAAATATACAAAACTGTCAATAACTAAATAATAAAAAGAAAATATATAACTAACAATGACATCCAATAAGCATTATACGTCAGAAGCCATCCACACATACAAACATTTGGAATCTTTGAAGATTACACTATTCTAAATTGATTTCTAAAGCTAATTCAAAATATCCTATACAATGAAAAGAGTACATTCAATGTAAGCATATTTATATAATCCGTTAGACTTATAAGCAAAATACAAACATATTGAAATGCAAAACATACAATAAGTTAGTATAAAATATTTACGAACCGATATCGACATAAGTTCAGGTTTGAGACATGCTACTTGACGATGAATCTTGGCGAATTTTGCGTCTGGTGAGAAGATACGTCCATAATGGAATATCGTTGATCCATTTAGGCCACAAATTGCGCGCATTTCAATTCTCGAAGATAAAAAGCTCTGACACCTTGGATGAGATACGCCTTGGAATCTTAGTGGAAAGAACTTGTGCGATCTGGTCTTGGGTTATAGGGCTTTAATGTCTACAGCCACCACAGCTTATGAACGTCACCACTGGCAGTAATTTTGAACGAGAGAAGTCGGTACGACCAGGATATTATCTCTCTC
>JABUQX010111471.1:0-11447 GCA_015478945.1 Trachelipus rathkii | reverse complement strand
ACCATTAATCCGAAATTTGTGTTCCTCTTCCTTTATGACAAAATCCGAGCTAAATAAATTCGATCCCAAAACGAACCTTTTACAATGATTTTCTGACGCTGCAGAGATTAAATTACGAATTTTATCGTCTTCGCGAGGTCCACTTTGCATGAAGAGAGTCTGCGAATTATAAATAAATGAAATACATTTATCGTTATTAAAGGAAAAAACCATTTCTTGTTGATAGTTCATTTGTTACAAAAATATGCACATTTTGGCGTATATTTTGATGTTTCTTTAAACTCGCATTAGCAAACTACTAATAATGTTTAGTTGCAATACAAATATTAAATAAATTCATTTCCAACCTACATGAATAACTTGACTAAAATACTATGAGAAAATCAAAACCAACTTCAATATAAATATTATTAAATACTAGATTGAATATTTTTATATACCTTATTTATATAATGTATTAAACTATATTAAATATTATATATATTATATATATATATATATATATAATTATATATATAATATATATATATATCAATATTTTTATATACCTTATATATAAATTATATAATATATATTAATATATATATATATATTATAATATATATATTATAATATATATAATATATATACATTACATACCATACATAACATCTCAGGAAAACTAGCACTTATGCTCAACTTTTTGAATTCACCAAATAAAAATAATTTAGTAATTTTTGGGAAATAATTATAATTTTAAATATAATATATATATATATATTATATATATATATATATATATTTATATATAATATATATATTAATAGAATATAAAAAATATATATATACAGAATATAGATATACAACTATATATAACTATATAATATATAATATAACATAATTAAAATGTTAATATATAAATATATAATATTAATTAAAAAAAATATAATAAATAGAATAATAGGAATAATCTAAATATAAGACCTGATATATATATAATATATATATTGATATTATATATATAAGGGCTAAAAGATTTCACTCTCCCTGATAATAACTGTTTGTTAGTAGAAAAAAATTAAAATATTTTATTATGTAATTTTATTTTCCCTTATACATTATCGAACATAAATATCTACATAAGCGCACATGGTTGACCTCCATAAATGAGCGTTCTATATTTATTTAGAATAACATTTAAAAGTGAAATTAAAATTTATATAAATAATAATAATTAATATTAACATACAAGATTAGATGCGATACTTATTGAATATACCGTTAAGTTAAATGATTATCATTGTTATGATGTTAACGTTTAGTATCATTACATTATGATTTTTAAAATCTTAAATATTCTTCAAATTAGGCTTTATTCGTATTACTAAACCGTTTGTAAAGGTTAGAACATGTGAAAACTTTATCTTTTAATGTTTATATGGTTAAAATAAAAAAAACCCTTAAAAGTGCATGGGAAAATATTCAAAAAAATTATTTTAATAATAATACATTACTCTATTTCGCGTGATAAATAAATCCTATAACTGAGTATAGTACTCATATATTATAGTAATAATTATATATATATTATTAATATATAAATATATTATACTAATATTATAATATATATATATATTATATATATATATAATAATATATATATATATATATATATATAGTAATTATAATATATTAATAATATTATATGAAAATAAAAAATATATATTAATATATATTAATATATAAATAATGTTATAATTATAGAATATATATTAATATATCAAATATTATAAATATATTAATATATTAATATATATATTATAGTTAAATTATCAGTCGATTAATCATTAAATATATTAAATATATATATATAATTACATATTATGTAATATTTAAATCAAATATATTAAATAAATAAATAAATTAAATATATAAGAAGCTATGGGTGATGATATATAATATAAATATATATAATATACTAATTATACTATATATATTATAATATATATATATAAACATAAATAAAAAATGAAAGAAAAGAAACAAAAACTTCAAGAAATAAATAATAATATATAATATAATATATAATAATATATATATATATATTATATCATATATATAACTGATATATATATACATCATATCATATATATATAATATATTTATATATGTATAATATATAGGGCACAGTCAGGGATCCTTTCACCGAAAAACGTGTTCTTTTTTCTATCTTAAATTAAGAATCTTTTCACTGTAAATTTTCTCCACTTAGGTTCTTGTTTTTTTTTTTTTTTTTTTTTAACCACATAAACATAAAGATCATAAGAACAGTTGCCAGTCACTTCAAACGGGTGTAATACGAAGAAGCTAATTCATTGAAATAGGAAACATATTCTTAAAGCTTTAATATCTTAGTGTTTAAAACTAACGAAACCTCAACCATCAACCGTTACCTTAACGCTATCGCATAATCCTCCACTTGATGTAACTATACTTTCTACTTATTTATGAGATTTGCTATTCTTCACTTCTGCGCGAATTAAAAAATAAAAAAGGGAACGCCTTTGTCGGTGGCACCATGTGCGCTCTGTACGTTCTTATATACTGGTATAATATACTGGAAAAATGAGATCTATTACATAGAAAAAAAATCAAATAGAACAAAAGAAAACATTTTTATAATACCATGGATGTCTTCCTTATCTGTTCAGGGGCATAAATTTCTAAAATTTCTTTGGCAACCTTGTAAGTTTCTGTATCCATGACTTGCTCCAACATTTCTGATTTTTTATCTTTAAGAGCACTAAGCTTATTCTCGTTTCTTCTAACATTTAAACTGATTAGTGCCTAAATATAACTCTCAAGTTCCTTCAAGAGGTTGTTTAATTCTACGGATAGTCATATATATAAATATCTATAGAGGTGGAACGTCGGGAAATCTAAAATTAATAGATTATTGATATTGTCGGGATGATATGATGAGATAGCAATTTAATAACTCGTGAGTATTTGTTACTAGAAACGCTCTATGGCATAGTATGACATAATAATATTTTATTATTATACTTCAATAATTCCTAGTATTGATCGAGACTGTAGATATGATAACATCTTATTATTATCTTTTCCCTTTTCTGATAATTATGTAATCTACTTCTTTTAAGAAAGGTGTTTGTACTTTGATTATATTGAGAAAATTATTCAGTGTTATAAATAATATAATACTTATATTGTTTTGCGAAAAAACCAATAATAGAAGATATAATGAGTAAGCCAATCAAGCTAAATTGATTTGTTTACAAGTAAATAATAATGTTGGACGGGATTAAATATAAGTATTAATATGTATATAATAGCTAAACATATCAGTTATATAGGGTATGAATACCACTATTATCCTTAGTATGTATTAAAATTATTTTAATAACTTAGAAGGGATAGAATTATTTTTAGGTTTATGATGTTGGTTCAATAAGATACATTTCTATATTAGTACATTTTTATATTATTATAATTTTTATTTCATAAAGAATATTAGTATATTGTTTTATTTATTTTTTAACTTGTTCCGTATAATATCTGTAATTATTAATAATCATTGATAATAATAAATTATGTGAATGAAGATGTTATAAATAGTAGTATTGTGATTAATATGAATTTAAGGTTCTTGTAATTTATGAATTAGTAATAAAATTTTATATTTAGTATCTAAAACATTTTCAATTAATTAAAACTAGACTTAAATACATGGAACGTGAATTAAGTTTTTGGTTGAATCTTAGCAATATCCAGTGGTGTTTCTGGATGACAGTTCTCAGATTTTCCTATCAAGAATGCGCTGCCAGAGTATGTAGCTTAAGGAGCATGCTGCTTCCATTTTTTATATATGAGAAGCTGTGACATGTTTGATCAGTCCATACAGATACTCTCATAACGGATCCTGTTCTATTTGTATAGACCCCTTGTCGGGATTTTTTGCACACTTGTGGCGGTAGACATGGATGGTGACTCCAACTTGAAACGCAAGGCCAAGGCACGGCTGAACGAGGCAATCGCCGCTCAACACGAGTCCTTTGTAAAAGCTATTCTTCGTGCTCTAACTCACATTGAGAGGTAATGGTAAGACTCGCGCGGGTCATCCGCTACTTGGGAGGGTCGCTGCCTGTAATCAGATATCTAGATAAGACTAATAGAGCTAAGCAGACATGATGTAATTAAAGAGTAAGCTGAGACTTATTAGTAAGAAAGGTAGAGTCGACAATTATTAAAATGTCTTTAAAATGAAAAATCTATGTAAAATTTTAAATCTTTTTTGAAAGTTTTGAATGATGGCAACCTTTAAAATATGTACTTTTAAACATTTTGTAGATAGCTCACTATCTCAAAAAATAACTAGTCTATTTATTTCCAGTGTTCTGTCGGAGTTTCTTTGAAGAAAAATTTTGTGTTTGAGGATGTGAAAGTATAAGGGTTTGGATAGGTATGCGTTAGTGCTCTTAGTCGTATAGAGTATTCACAGATCTGGTTGTTTTGCCTCTTCTAAGTGTAACTATCATCCTGTGTCCTTGTGTCAAAGGGAAGCAAAGAGGCTTTCGCTACATGCATTCCCAGATTCAATGGTCCCACTTCAATGTAGCAATTAACGATAGGCATTGGTGTATAGCATGTTAATTTTAAAATAATATATTTAGAGTATTTTTATATGAAATTTGGAGATATAGATAAAGTTTCATATCTAGAAAAAATTTCTATGGCTGGTCAAGGCTGAATTTTCGCTGTCGTGTGGGTATCTAGGTCATGTTATGGTGTGTTTGGTTTTTTGTCTGCGGGGTAAAGTCCTATTTTGGTTGTCTCCATAATAAATTATTGTTACAATTGTTGCAGGGTAATTGTTGTTAAATAAGGGATCGGGGGGAACTTTTGAGACCTGTGATTTTGGGGGGTTTTAGTACTTTTTTGATTAGAATATTGTTTGAAGGGATCAATTGTAATAACTGTGGTATGAACTTTTTAATGATGCTTGTGTTATGTTAGGTATAGGTAGTATATGTTTTTTTGTGGTTACGTTACGGTTGGGTTGTTTTGTTTGTGTAGTATGTTTTTCTTTGCAATTTTTATTATTAATACTGGAATATTTAGTATTGGGGGGATATTTTTAAGTTTTTGGAAAAAGGAGAATTTTTGATCAGTTCTGTTTCTTTTTTTTAGTGGGTGGGGGAGCAAATTTTGAAGGCACGTAAATATAAAAGCGGAAAGTGTGGCCTTGTTTTGTGTTTTTTTTGTAATGCCAAGTGACCAATGAATGAATGTGGGGTTGGAAGTGGGTTTTTTATATATACGGTGAATGAGGGTTTTGTGTTATGGTCGGGTTAGTATGAGTGTGTCTAAAAAAGGAATAGTGTTGTGGGAGGAGGTTTCCATTGTGAATTGTATATCTGGGTGTATGGTGTTTATAAAATTTAGAATGTTTTGAGGGTGGTTGTGTTTGGAACGGCAGCGAATATGTCGTCGACATATCTGAGCCAAACACAACCTGTGAGAAGTGTTTGGGGTAGAATGTAGTAATGTTCGAGAAGCTCCATGTATATGTTACTGAAGAGTTGGTGACAGGGGGGAGCCCATGCTCAATAATGTTTTGTTTCTGTAAAAGTGTTGATCAAATTGAACATAGTTGTGTTGTAAAAGTGAGTAAGATGAGTTGGTTTTAAGGATGGGAAACGGGTTGTGAGAGATGATGTTGGTTGTCGGAATAATGTTTAGTTAAGAGTTCAAGAAGATGTGGGGAACTGGGACAGAAGTGAATAGAGAGAGAACGGTCATAGCTGAGAAAAGTGTGGGTTTTTATAACCGTTTAAATAAGACGCTTGCTCTGGAGAATTAAACAAAATAGATCTAATGACATAATAATTTTCCTACAATGTCACCTTTACCCTTCATTTAACACACCAATCTAGAACTTTATTAGCTATCCAATTCTTAAATTCTAACTATATGTACACAATAATTTATGCTCTGAAATTAGTAATTCGTAAAATCCGTAACTCAATAAATGAATTAATGGGTTTCTTTTCAAGTAATGGAGTCATACAATAGTATGGATTATCTCAAAGAAAACTATGAAAAATTAATAAATATAATTAGTGAAAATTTGTTATATTATAATATGAGTTTAGATAAATTTTCTTCTTAAAAATTAAGGGTTGGTTTATTTCATATTTTAATAAAAGGTGTCTTTTTTTATGTTAGTGTAGTAAGGCCGCATATTGGATCAACCTTTATGAAATCTCACACGCTTTGTGATTAATTCATCGCTATATTCTGATAATTAATCCTATATACTTAGTTACAGAATGTTCCTGACTGTTCCTACAGCTTTTATAATTTAACAAGTAGATAACGGTATTGTGAACTACTCGAATAAACAACCACAAAGTACTTGCATGATTGTCTTCAGCAACTATGAACCTTTGTTATAACTAATCTCTAATTTTATTCTAGATAAATTCAACCGAGATTCTCCTCATCTACATTTGGTATTGATACTAAGTCATTGTAAAAAACAACAAATGTATTTGTTTAGTCCCGTATCAAAGTTGTCAAAGAAACTATCGTCAAATCCCCAAACGATGAAACCCTAAGTCTGTTTACAAGCGATACACTCAGATTTCCCTTTCCCTGCGATGTTTATCAAGCAGATATTGATAAGCAAATTCAAAATAACAGGTTACGAGTATTAAACTATCCTTCAAAAAGTGCACTCGTTTTTATCATCAATTTCATAATCATTTGGTTTAATAACCTCTTTCCCGACGCCAGCCTGCTGAGTATCTTGGAAACCTTGTGGAATGAATCACATGTAGGTAATACGAAAGTGCCGCCTGTCAACAAATGCCTACAAAATTGATTGGAAATTTCGAAGTTTGATGCGTCAAAGTATAGGCTTCTAAGGTTGGCAACGCAACTCCAGATTCGACACTGCAATTTTATCTATTCAACCTTTTCCATCATTATAAAACCTGTAAAGCAGCGAACAGATTTTATAGGTTTACGGTCACTAACATTAGCTTTGTAAACACATAGGATCCGCTATCCCTTACATATTCTTACTCAATGATTTGGATGATTGGAAATAGATAGAGAGAAGATACCCCGATTTGCAACGGACAGATATTCGTCACTGTGAATCGTTTTTATTCTGGCCATCGGGCAGCTTGAGCACCGCACTCACAATTTCCTCCTGAAGTTTCTACAACGCATTCAGAAGCTTAAAGTATAACAAACACATCGTAATTGAGAAGCATAAAGTTATATAAAGGAAGTAACACTAGCATCCAGACTTACATGACTCAAAATGTACACTTTAATTTAATACCCACAACTTTACGAAAAACTCACTAATAAATCTCATTACTCATCCTCTCAAAAACTTACTTTTTAACTCTACACTTAACAACTATACTCAATAAATCAACCCCTTACAATCAACATTAAGACCAAAAAAGTGTTATTTAACATAGTGTTATCTACCAAATAACTACACACAAAATAAGACTCTATACATTCCATAACTTCCAATATTTGGAAGGATCAAACCACTTAAGGTTTTTTAAGTACGCAACAAAATACTACTTTATTTATAGATACTAACGTTTTTCGTCCTAAAGCTAAATCCAAGCTTAAAAATAAAGTAGTTTTCTACTAATGAATCTAAACTTCTTCCCTTAAAACACTAAAACCTCATCACTTTTTGTCAGCTATGAACGTTTATCTTCTCATATTCATATCTTACTGGTCACCTCTAGAATCGCCTAACATCTTCTTGTATAACTCTTAACTAAATACATTAAATTCGACAAACAATTAAATCATATCTCTCATCAACCGTTTCCCACATAACTAACCTGTAAAATTATGCAATTATCTATTATTTATTCATATCTTACTGTATCGACTTAACCTACTCTATGAACCTACTAATGAATACATATTATTTTATAATATTCCTGATGCAACTATTACTTTTATTAACAAAGCAATCACACGAGAACTGAGCATGGGCCCCCTGTTCATCCACATATGTCACGTAATCATATTACATATGGTTATAGCTTATAATCGAACAGTATTTATAAACTTAGTAGAACATTCAAATTAGCCCCACGGTACACAGATTTAACTTGACTTAATCATGGTATAGTTTGTTTCGAGACTATACTTAATGATATGTATATATCAGACGTAAATCTATTTATTATCAGCTCCTGCTTCATTCGTTTTATCCCAAACACTATATATGCTATCCAACTACAATCTATGATATATGCTGAGTAGTTTTATGTAGAGATTAGTGTGAGGTAATAAATCATGACAACCTTATGTGCAAATTTATGCCATAGATATTGAAAAAGAAAACAATTGGTTTTTTTCATCCATACTGTAGAAAAAACCCAAAGAAGCTCGATTAAACACACTAACATTCATCCTATGACTCTCATCATTTTCACTATTACTGGAGAGCTCAACTCTACGCATGACCATTAATAAGGCCATTACTGCACGCATAAACTCAACCAAAGAGAACCAGGTAACTAATTTTCGTCCTGTTCTAATTACTCTGAGAAATACCCACTTCACATAGAGAACTCTCACCCGAGCATTACCAAGCTATGTTTCCTACAGTGTTGTGTGAAAACTATCACTAGTTTCAAACATATAAATCAAACAAAAAACATTGCATAATGAAACCAAGCAATGATTCTTGTCTATACGAGAATTACTTTTTGACCTGGTAATTCACTGGCTTTAATTCCCCGTGTGGATTCACAAATAACCGGCTTATCCTGCCTCAATTTTACCGCCCGAAGTCTGTAGGTCCTAACTAGTTATATGCAAACCACTATTTCAGAAAAAAAAGGTCAGTTTAGAAATATATTATATTATGACCAATGGTATTAGGCCTAAATAATAAATCAGCCACGGGGTAAAAAAGGATTATCACTTAATAAATTTAGGGCATAAGTAGTTTTTCAGCCCAATATTTATTACAAGGAAAGAGAGGTCAGATTTTTCGGTATCTATATAAACGAATATGTTCGGGTTGTTTGTGTTATTTCTTTCTCAGATGGTAATGGAATGTTCTAATAGTAATAGAATATTAAAAGAATCCAATTAATTTTAAAAAAATTAACTTTGAAATATTATTTAGTTAACATAAAAAAATTATCGAATGCCGAATAATGCTTTGAAGGTGAATAATTGTTTAATTAATTATAAAAAAATTTTATAATATAGAATGAATTTTAATAATAAAATAGCATTGTTATGGTTTTGAGCAAGTAGAGAGAACCTTATTTTGTCTCTTTGGTTATAACTGTATTAATCGCTAAAGATGAGATGTAAAGCAGTAAGGTAATCAGAACAAAACGTGCGCATAGCTTTGGTGTAGATGGGTGCCTAGGGGCGCTTTACTAGTTTTGATGTTATTGCTTTAATGGGTACGTAATTATTGTTTTTAATAAAATTTTCGAATCAAAATTTGACGTAAAAGTTAGTTTAAAAAACTCTTTAGTTCATACCTTACGACAAATGAATTTTTCAACATAAAGTTACTATATACAGCTTCATACCCACTCACCCACTTATAAGCTAAAAAATGTTATATACAGAACTCTCGAATCAAAAGAATAATCAGCTGCCATTCCAAAAGACTAAAAATTATAATCCCTATCAATAAATGACAAGATGTCTCTATTAAAAAATAGGAAAACGAACCCATAAAATTACTGAACACAACATAATAACAAACCCAACTGTTTAATCTTAAGCAAAAATCATAATATTACCTATACCTTATGACAAATTGAGTAAATAACAACAAGCTCAAATTCATATATAGTAAAGCTGTGTCATTTACCTAATTACAAAGCATAAAACATGCCTTGTAATTTAGAGAATTCTAACTTTACCAAGACTAAATTAATTTCTAGATGCATAAAAAGAGTAGACTATATACAGATCCCCCAGCCTCCGGCGTCAGGAATGTGTGTGTGTAAGTAAAATCTGGTGTGTGACTGTAAGTAATCTGTGTGTGTAAGTAAATCTTGGTGTGTGAGTTATGTGTGTATGTGTGTATTAAGTAAATCTGTAATGTGTAAGTAAATCTTGTGTGATTGTAAGTAAATCTGTGTATATATATATATATGGTGTTGTGTGGTGTGTGTGTGTGTGTGGTGTGTGGTAAAATGAAATGTATCTGTATGTGTAAGTAAATCGGTGTGAGTGTAAGTAAATCTGTGTAAAGTATATCGTGTGTGTGTGTATAAGTGTAGATATTGTAAGTGTCTATGGGTAGAATGTAAGGGAGGGGATAGTGAATGTGTGTATAAGGTGTGGGTAGTGAAGTGTGTGTATAAGTGTAGAATGTAAGTGTGCTTATGGGTAAAGTAAGTGGCATAGGTGAATTTGTGTATAGAGTGTCATAGTGAATGTGTGTATGAAGCAAATGTGTGGTGTGTGTGGTGTGTGGTGTGTGTGTGTGTGTGTGTGTGTGTGTGTGGTGTGTGTGTGTTGGTGAGTGTGTGTTCTAATAATAATAACAATAGGCGCATGAAAGTTAAATAAACTAAGTGATATAATAAATAATAAAAATAAGAAATAAATAATAAGAAGTAAAACAATTGTCAATGAAATAGTAAATTAAAAGAGATAAAAATAAATACATATTGCCACGAACATTTAATCATAATAAAGTAAATAATAGAAGAATAAAGACTAAAGAAGAAGAAGAAACAAAAATGGCAAAAAGGTTTTCCCTTATAATATCATAATAGATAGTAAAATGTTAAAAATAAAGATTAAAAGGAATCGGTATGTGGAAATATAAGAAAGAATAAAAACAAATAAATATAATAAAAGTGATTTACAAAATAAGAAGCAAATGAAATATAAAGAATAAAAATACAAAGTATTTAAACAAACTCATGAAACTTTTATGTTTATAAATAATGAGTTAAAGCAGTAAAAAGAACGAGCAGGTTAAAACAGTAAAGCGAGAAAGTTTAAACACGAGAAAGCAGGAAAGTTGAAAGGCAAGTAAAGCAGACAGGTTGTAAAGCAGTAAGGGCAGAAGGTTAAAGCAGTAAAGCATATAACAGTAAAGCAGTTAACAGCAAAGCACCCACATTACCCAAACTGTTACTGGCTTTAAAAGGTATGATAAATGTTGTGAGTTAAGCATGTAAAGCAGAAAGTAAAGCAGTAAAACATGAGTTATAAAGAGTAAAAGCAGAGAGTTAGCGTAAAAACAGAGGAGTTAAAGCAGTAAAGCGTAAACGAAGAAGCATACTATCCCTAGTGTGTGAGGTAAACTCATTTGCCTGATTACTGCTTTTAAAGTGGTGAAAGTATATGTTTTTTAATGAAATTTCGCGTACAATTGTAGTAAAAATAAACTGATTTTTATTTGA
>JABUQX010111470.1:10000-25086 GCA_015478945.1 Trachelipus rathkii | reverse complement strand
TTTTCACTTTTGGTCGCCGGATAGACCGCCACTCGTCTGGCAGTCTCTCCGTAACTCCGGCTTAATACTCTAGTCGAGGAGCTTTATCCCAGTGAGAGGGCAAAGGAGGGACATAATAATGCCTTCCTCGCTCTCCGCTACTTACGTTAGGAGAGCTGGCGACAACTGTGGAAGACACTCGTGTCCGCCCCAGCAGCCAGGCGGTCTCAACGAGCTTTGCCCTGCTTTGCAACACAGGCAGACGCGGTGACGATCCTCCCATCCCGCCTCAGTCCCCACGCTCTAGTCCCTGCGTACCACTCCTGAACGCAGAAGAGAGCACGTACATTGACAATTAACACGGGATGCTCGGACCCTCCGAGTGGTGACACCCGGGAGCAACTCATCTCCCGGATGCCTCACCATCAATCTTCCCCGTTCCACCTCTCCGCATGCATCTAACTCGGCGAAGAGTGGGCAGCAGGAGCGATGATGGCTTCTGCTGCGAGTACGAAGCTCCCATTGGCCACCTTCCTTAACCAGGGAAGCCTCTTCTTCTCTCGCGAGCGATGGCCAATCTTCAAAAGTCGGGGTAGGTGTCTCGGACTCGCTCGCCCTCGTAGATGTTTCTAGACGGCCAGGCCGCCGCTTCCCGAGATAACCTCCACCCCGCCAGAAAGATCGTCCAAGAGCTCAACGGGTCGAAAAAAGGCTCTACTTTTCCGTAAAAAGGCGGAAAATCCGCCTTTTTTCGACCTCGAAGCAGGGAAAGCTCGAGCGCCACGGCTGCACCCTCTCCGGGACTCGACCCCTCGATTTGAGTTCTTCACTTTTGGTCCCGGAAGACCGCCACCTCGTTCTGGCAGCCTCTCCGTACCTCCGGCTTAATACTCTAGTCGAGAGAGCTTTATCCCAGTGAGAGGGCAAAGGGAGGACATAATGCCTTCTCGCTCTCCTACTTAACGTAGGAGAGCTGCGACAACTGTGAGAAGACACTCGTGTCCCGCCCCAGCAGCCAGGCGGTCTCATCGAGCTTTGCCCTGCTGACACAGGCAGACGCGGTGGAGGTCCTCCCATCCCGCCTCAGTCCCCACGCTCTAGGCCCTGCGTACCACTCCTTTACGCAGAGAGAGACGTGACATTGACATTAACACGGGATGCTCGGAACCTCCGAGTGGTGACAACCCGGAGAAAACTCATCTCCGGATGCCTCAATCATCAATCTTCCGCCGTTCCACCTCTCGCCATGCATCTATCTCGAGGAAGAGCTGGAAGCAGGAGCGAATGATGGGGGCGTCTGCCTGCGAGTACGAAGCGTCATTGGCCCCTTCCTTACCAGGGAAGACTCTTCTCCTCTCCGCCGAGGATGGCAATCTTCGTTCGGGGTAAAGGTTTGTCCTCGGACTCGGCTCGCCTCGTAGCTGTTTCTAGTCGGCCCAGGCGCCGCCTTCCCGAGATAACCTCCACCCCGCCGAAAGATCGTCCAAAACGAAAGCTCAACGGTCTTCCGAGAAAAGTGTCCCTAACACATTCCTACATCCCGCTACCAAAATGTGTCGGAGAAAACCTGCCCTTTTCGGAACACGCTGCTGAAGAGGAAATGCCTCGACCCGCCACAGCTGGGCCTGAGAGACGCTAACCGTTCCTCCTCGCGAGCGATCGCCTTCGATCATTGATTATTTTGCACATGTGGTCCTCGCGTAGACCTGCAACCCTTCGTTCTGGCAGTCTCTGCGCTGCTACTACGTGCTGTCACGAGCAACATCTAGTCTGTATGTTGAGCTATTCGCACACGCACAGTGAGTAGGTGTCTAAAAGCTTGAGAGACCACTAAATCCGCGCCAATGTCGCGCGACTGCCATCCTCTTGAGAAGTAAAGGCAGTAGCTTGCTGAACACATCAGTGAAAGACACTCGCGGCTCCGCGAACATCTGTGTCGCGAGATTCGTCGAGTCGCACCCTCACATGCCTAGCCTGACAATAGCAGTACGCCGTGTGGATAGTTTCTCTCATTCACAACGCGAGTTTCCCACGCCTCGCAATGTCACCCCATTAAACAAGCCTCGATCTAGCGCCCTCTGTCATCACAATCAATCTGATCATCGCCTAAGTCACCGAGAAGAACCCGTCGAATCATTTTCAGACCTATTTCTGTTATACTCCCGACCTGTGTGAACTGCATCAGAAAACACCGCTGTGCCCGAGGAGTGATGACCCATCCGCTGCCTTACCCCCAAGTCTAGGCCTCGTGGTTCTCCATCTTATCTGGTGCCGTCAGCCTCTCAATTTTCCATTGAGACCTTTCGAAACTGATCCTTAAGCACAATGCGCGAGAGCCGAAAAAATAAAAATCAACTCGGAACATATATCTTTCGATAGCGTGAATTTGAAATCCTGAAATTCGAAAGTGACCCACAAATACCACGATACACTATCTAATTATTTATTATAAGGTTCAACTGTCAGAGTTCAATATCATATTGAGAACTGTGTGAGATATTACGCCATTATCTCAAGAATGCCTCACATCAGTACAGTTCTACACCTGTTGCTCCATCTTCTCGACCACTCACCTCGTGTATTGAGCTAACACTAACTCATCTGGAGGCAGTTATGTGTATTAGATACGAGTTTGCCCGAAATTGATTCGAGCTCAGTCTAGCCTGAGAATGAAGCGTCGCAATTGGCTACCAAATGTGTCATCTCAGGAAGTAGTTAAAGTACTTACTTCTCGAGTAGTGAGAAAAAGTGGCCCCAAAGACATCCATTATATGTTTAAGGATAAAAGGTTTGTCTATCGGAAAGTGTAGCTCTCTACGTCAGTAGCACAGCTAGCACAGAGAGCGAGACTCCATGGACTGAAATCTATCTCCGTTACTAAAATATAACTCCTAACCGCCTAATAAGATCGTCCCAAGACTTGGCTCAGGTCCAGAGTAACCATAAGTCCTCTTGAAATTTTTGCTTCACGTGAGTAGAGAAAGAACCGCGAACAATTACCCTTTTTCAAGAATCCAAATCACGGAAATAGTTTCGATCCCCTGGCCTTGTCACCACATCGTTTTACGCGGCCACCTCTGAGAACGTCTCCTCGAATTTATAGCTTTTGTATAACACTCCTTTTTGGTCACGGTAACAGCACTCGCGCGCTTCCTGACCACGTCCTCTCACTCCGACTGCTTGCTTCCACCACTATCTTTCGTTCTGTTATGAGAGAGAGAGTAGCCTGATGAGAGGCCACGGACACAATAAAAGAGGCCTGTAGAGATGCCATCGTTAATGTCTCTTACGACAGGATTCAACCCCAACGCTCTCAAGACACAAGCGCTACATCATACGGTGCCTGCCCTCCTCACGTATCTCGCGGTGCGTTCACGTCAGATAGCCTGCACTTCTTTTGCCTGCGATCGCTTTAGCACTAGCCTTCGCATAGGACACGCGAGACTCGCGCGCAGCATGCGAGCGCCTTCTCCACTCACTCACTCTTTCTCTTCAAGTCTGCCGCCTCACGCTTCTTAGGTGCGGTCGAGAGCAGTCACCTTGTGAGCGTCAGTAGAGGTTAGCGCTGACGTAGAGTACCACCGCGGAGATCTGACCGTACAGGCTATACTCTCTCTTCCTGACGTTGGTGCACACGCGTTCGGAGACAGATCATCTTCCGCGCGTTTGGCGCCTTCTCACACTCTGCTTTCCCTGTTCCACCCCTCCCTCGTGCTCTCTACTAAGTCCTTCCGGAGCAACGATGTCGGAGTGTCAAAGGTACGGTTCCGATTGGTATTTTGTACGCGGTCTAGCACCTCCAGAGCAACGAGCGGTGCCACTTGCGCCAAACATTCGCTCTAGGGAGGTACAAGTCCTCTCACCTCGTCTTTCGGAAGACCTATGCGCCAGTTGATTTCTAACCGTAGGGTAGATAAGGTGGTTTGTCTACCGGTGACTCGTGCTTCTCCACTTCGTTCTGAGTTTGCTACTAATTGCCGGAATCGACCGGAGAACTGTCGCACTCGCATAGGCGCCCCCGCCCAGAGCATACACACCTCTTCACCTCAGCACATACAAGATCGGCACACCTACTCCTACTGGTAAGTCGACGCGAAGAGAGCTCTCTGTCATCTTGTCTTCCCTGGAACACAGCGCGCGACAGATAGTTCACCGCATTATCTCTCTCGACGCACAATCACGAGAAAAGTCGCTCTCACTCCTTCCCACACGGCTGCACCGTCTCCGACCTTGTGTCTATGCGTATTCCTATTTCTCTTTCCGCCCTTTTCCTATCGCTCTCTTAACACCCACTCCACACGTTTACAACTTCTGTTTTTTGCCCTGTCAATCCCCAACAAACGTGGCCCTTGCGCTACCTTCGCTGGCCCTTCCCCCGTCTACGACTCGTTGCTTACCTCATTAATCTGGTCCAGTCCACCTCTCACAATTTTCTTATGAAGCACCCTTCGACATGACAACAACTCGACTGCAGAGAAAAGCAAAAATTGAAATCATTCTTCCTGACGCATATATATATTTCGAGACCGTGACTTTTGAAATCTGAAATAGAAAGTGGACACAAAATACCAGATACTATTAATATATTTTATTATAAGTTCAAACCATCAGAGTTCAATATTTATATTTGAGAACTTTTATATTAGCATATAATTACAAATAAAAGTTTAAATTCTGTTTTTTGACACCTGTAATAAAAAAAGTGGACTTGAGCTAAAATTTTGATGCTAACACAAGTCATAAGGACGCATAGTGATTTCTAACTATTATATGGTCAAGTCCCCAGATCAATCATATTTTAATTGAGAACCCTTTAGAGAACCAACTAGCAGAACGAGAAAGCCAAATGAAAATTCATTCTTCTAAATATATATTATTTCGAGAACGTGAATTTGATCTGAAATTCGAAAGTGACACACCTATTGTTGACTATCTATATATTTATTACAAGGTTCACTCCCAGAGTTCAACTTAAGATTTGAGAAACTTTAATATATTAGCTTTAACAACAAATATAAATAAGTTTAAATTCTTGTTTTTTAAGACCTATAACACAAAAAAGTGGACCTTGAGCTAAATTTCGATGGACGTTAAAGAAGAAATAGTGATTAACGTAAATTTAAATTATAATGGTCAGTCCAGAACTCATATTTTTCATTTGAGAACTTTAGATGAATAATGTAGTATGAGCGAGTCTATAAAAATTAAATAATTCTTCTGAACATTGAATTTCGAGAGCGTGAACTTTGATCTGTTAATTGAAAGTGAACACAAATACAGATAATATCTAATAATATTTATTCTAAGGTTTCAATCCAGAGTTCAACATTAGATTTGGGAACTTCTAAATATTAGCATTTAACAACAAAATATACATAAGTTTAAATTCTTGTTTTTGAAGCCCTGTACATAAAAACGTTGACCTTGAGCTAAAATTCGATGCTTAACACAAAGTCATAGGACATAGTGATTGTAACTAAATATTAATGGCAAGTCCAGACATATCATTTCATTTGAAGAACCTTTAGAAAGAAATAATTAGATGAGCGAGACAGAAAATTACAATCAACTTCGGAACATATATATTTGAGAGGTGAACTTTGGCTGAAATTCGAAGTGACACAAACATACGACCGATACTATTATATTTTATTAAAGGTTAATGTAGAGTTCATCTTTTGTTTAGAACTTTTTAATATTAGCATATAATTAAAAATAAAAAAGTTAAATTCTGTTTTTATAACACCTGTAATTAAAAAACGTGGACCTTGAGCTAAATTCGATGCTTAAACACAAGTCATAGGACATAGTGATTCTAACTATTATTTGGTCCAAGTCCCAGACATCATCATTTTAATTTGAGACCCTTGGAATGAACCTAGCATGAGCGAGAAAGAAATTGAAAATAGTCTCTTGAACATATTATATTTCGAGAACGTGACACTTTGATCTGCAAATTCGAAGGTGAACACCATACCAGATATATCTAATATATTTTATTATAAGGTTCAACTCCCAGAGTTCAACATTAAGATTTGGAACTTCTAAATATAGTTTAACAACAAAATTAATAAGTTTAAATTCTTGTTTTTGAAGCCCTGTAACATAAAAACGTGGACTTGGCTAAAATTCGATGCTTACACACACGTATAGGACATAGTGATTCTAATTTTATGGTCCAAGTCCCAGACATTATCATTTTCATTTGAGAACCTTTAGAATGAAATAATTAGCATGAGGCGAGACAGAAAAATTAAGTCAAACTGGAAATATATATTTCGAGAGGTGAAACTTTGATCTTGAAATTCTGAAAGTGAACAAAATACACGATACTAGTCTAATATAATTTTTATTATAAGGTAGTCTATCTTCTATTCATATTTTGAGAATTAATTATATTAGCATATATTACAATAAAAAAGTTTAATTCTGTTTTTTGAAACATGTAATAAAAAAACGTGGACTTGAGCCTTATTTCGATGCTTAACACAAGTCATGACATAGTGATCTAATATTATATGGTCCCCCCAAGTCCAGACATCATCATTTTAATTTTAAGAACCTTTAGAATGAACAACATAGATGACGAGAAAGAAAATAGAATCATTTCTGAACATAATATATATTTCGAGAAGTGAACTTTTGATCTGAAATTCCGAAAGTGAGCAACAAATAACAGATAACTTTCATTATTTATTACAAGGTTAAACTCCCAGAGTTCAACATTAAGAATTTTGAGACTTCTAAATATTAGCATAACAACAAAATAAATAAGTCTTAAAATTCTTGTTTTTGAAGACCTGTAAAATAAAAAACGTGGGCCTTGAGCTAAATTTCGATGCTTCACACAAATCATAGGAACATTAGTGATTCTAATTATATATGGTCCAAGTCCAGACTCAATCATTTGCATTTTGAGAACCTTTAAGAAGATAATTAGCATGCAGCGTGGTCAAAAAAATTAAATAAGTTCTTCTGACATATATATTTTACCAGAATTCACCTTTTATTCCTATATTAGCATAATTTGAACACGATTAATTAATATATTTATTATAAGGTTCAAATTCCAGAGTTCAACATTAAGATTTGGGAATTTCTAAACATTTACAAACAAAATTATAAGTTTAAATTCTTGTTTTTGAAGCCCTGTAACATAAAAACGTGGACCTTGAGCTAAAATTCGATGCTTACACACAGTCATAGGACCATAGTGATTCTAAATATTATATGGTCCAAGTCCCGACATCATCATTTTCATTTGAGAACCCTTTAGAATGAATAATTAGCATGAGCGAGACAGAAAAATTAAAATCAAACTTCGGAATATATATATTTCGAGAGCGTGAACTTTGATCTGAAATTCGAAAGTGACACACAAATACCACGATACTATCTAATATATTTATTATAAGGTTCAACTGTCAGAGTTCAATATTTATATTTGAGAACTTCTTAATATTAGCATATAATTACAAAATAAAAAAGTTTAAATTCTGTTTTTTGAACACCTGTAATAAAAAAACGTGGACCTTAAGCTAAATTTCGATGCTTAAACACAAAGTCATAGACCATAGTGGTTTAACTATTATATGGTCAAGTCCGACATACATTTTAATTTGAGACCCTTTGGCAATGAAAAAGCAATGAGCGAGAAAGGAAAATTGAAATCAGTCTTCTGAACATATATATATTTTGAGAGCGTGAACTTTGATCTGAAATTCGAAAGTGACACACAAATACAACGATACTATCTAATAATTATAAGGTTCAACTTCCAGAGTTCAACATTAAGATTTGGGATTCTAAATATTAGCATTTAAAACAAAATAAATACGTTTAATTCTTGTTTTTGAAGGCGCGCCCCGCCCTGTAACATAAAACGTGGATTGAGCTAAATTCGTGCTTAACAAAAGTATAGAATAGTGATTCTAAATATTATTGGTCAAAGTTCCAGACATCCTCATTTTCATTTGAGAACTTTAAGAAATGACTAATATAAGTTTTATAGAGAGAAAATTAAAATCAAACTCGGAACATATATATTTCGAGAGGGTGAACTTGATCTGAAATTCGAAAGTGACACAAAATACCCCGATACTATCTAATATTTATTATAAGGTTCAACTGTCAGAGTTCAATATTTATATTTGAGAACTTCTTAATATTTCAACATTAATTACAAAAATAAAAAAGGTTTAATTCTGTTTTTTTGAACACTAAAATAAAAACGTGGACCTTGAGCTAAATTGCGTGCTTAAACACAAGTGGCAACTGAAGGCTAATATAAATTTACTCCTTAGTCACTTTTTCTTGTCTTTTTACATTACTGTAAGGAGAAAGCAAAATTTGAAATAAGTTTGTGATTTTAGTAAGTTAAACTTTACTTTGATTGAAATTCGAAGTAAAACACAATACACGATTATATTAATATATTTATTACAAGGTTCAATTCTCAGAGTTCAACATTAAGATTTGAGAACTTTTAAATATTAGCATTTAACACAAAATAAATAAGTTTAAAATTCTTGTTTTGAAGACCTTTACATAAAAACGTGGAAAAACCACCCTTTTGAAAAAAAAAAGCTTTAAAAAAAATTTCCGATTTGCCCCCTTTTAAACCACAAGTATAGACATAGTGATTCTAATATTAATATGGTCCAAGTCCAGACATAATCATTTTTCATTTGAGACCTTTAGAATGAATAATTAAGATGAGCGAGAACAGAAAAATTAAAATCAAACTTCGGAACATATATATTTCGAGAGGGTGAACTTTGATCTGAAATTAGAAAGTGCACAAAATACAGATACTATCTAATGATATTTTATTATAAGGTTTCAACTGTCAGAGTTAATATTTATTTTTTTGCGAACTTCTTAATATTAGCATTAATTACAAATAAAAAAGTTAAATTTCTGTTTTTTGAACACTGTAATAAAAAAAAATTTGGACCTTGAGCTAAATTCGATGCTTACACACAAGTATAGGACCATAGTGATTCTAACTATTATATGGTCCAAGTCCAGGACATCATTTTAATTTGAGAACCTTTTAGAATGAACAACTAGCATCCCCGCATGAACGAGAAGCAATTGAAATCATTCTTCTGAACATAATATATATTTCAGAACGTGAAATTTGATCCGAAATTCGAAAGTGACACACAAATACCACGATATTATCTAATATATTTATTATAAGGTTAAACTCCCAGAGTTCAACATTAAGATTTGAGAACTTCTAAATATTAGCATTTAACAACAAATAAATAAGTTTAATTCTTGTTTTTGAAGACTGTAACATAAAAACGTGATTGAGCTAATTCGATGCTTAACCAAAGTCATAGGAGCATAGCTGATTCTAAATATAATATGGTCAAGTCCCAGCCTCATATTTTCATTTGCGAACGCCTTTAGAATGGAATAATTAGCATGAGGAGACAGAAAAATTAAAATCAAACTTCGAAACATATATATTTCGATAGCGTGAACTTTGATCTGAAATTCGAAAGTGACACACAAATACCACGATACTATCTAATATATTTATTATAAGGTTCAACATTAATTTATATTTGAGAACTTCTTAATATTAGCATATAATTACAAAATAAAAAAGTTTAATTCAGTTTTTTGAACACCTGTAATAAAAAACGTGGACCTTGAGCTTAATTTCGATGCTTACACACAAGTCATAGGACATAGTGATTCTAACTATTATATGGTCAAAGTCCTACATCATCATTTTAATTTAGAACCCTTTAGAATGAACAACTAGTATGAACGAGAAAGCAAAATTGAAATATCCTTCTGAACATATATATATTTCGAGAACGTGAACTTTGATCTGACATTCGACAGTGAACAATACCAGATACTATGGGCCCATATATTTATAACAGGTTAAACCCAGAGTTCAAATTAAGATTTGAGACTTCTTAAATATTAGCATTTTAACAACCAAAATAAATTAAGTTTAAATTCTTGTTTTTTAAGACCGTAACATAAAAACGTGGCCCTTGAGCTAAATTTCGATGCTTACACACAATTCAAGGACCATAGTGATTCTAATTACTATATGGTCAAGGTCCCAGACATCATCATTTTTATTTGAGAACCTTTAGAATTGAATAATTAGCATGAGGAGTGAACAAAATTAAAATAATTCTTCTGAACATATATATTCGAGAGCGTGAACTTTGATCTGAAATTCGAAAGTGACACACAAATACTACGATACTATCTAATATATTTTATTATAAGGTTCAACTCCAGAGTTCAACATTAAGATTTGGGAACTTCTAAAATTAGCATTTAACAACAAAATAAATAAGTTTAAATCTGTTTTTGAGCCCTGTAACAAAAACGTGGACCTTGAGCTAATATTCGATGCTTACACACAATCATAGAACCATAGTGATTCTAAATATTATATGGTTGCAAGTCCAGAACTCACATTTTCATTGAGACCCTTTAAATGAATAATTAGCCTGAGCGAGACAGAAAAATTAAAATTAAACTTCGGAACATATATATTTCGAGAGCGTACTTGATCTGAAATTCGAAAGTGACACACAAATACCACGAAACTATCTAATATATTTATTATAAGGTTAACTGTCGGATTTTCAATATTTATATTTAAGAACTTTTAATATTAGCATATAATTAACAAAATAAAAAAGTTTAAAATTCTGTTTTTGAAACCTGTATAACAAACGTGGCTTACTATATTTGATGCTTAAACAAAGTCATAGGACCATTAGTGATTTAATATTATAATGGTAAGTCCAGACATATCTTTTAATTTGAGAACCCTTTAGAATGAAAAACTAGCATAAACGAGAAAGCAAAATTGAATTCATTCTTCTGAACATATATATATTTCGAGAACGTGAACTTTGATTTGAAATTCGAAAGTGACAAAAATACAGATACTATCTTAATATATTTTATATAAGGTTTCCTCAGAGTTTAATATTTATATTTGAGAACTTCTTAATATTAGCATTAATTACAAAATAAAAAAGTTTAAATTCTGTTTTTTGAACCTGTAATAAAAAAACGTGGACTTTGAGGCTAAATTTCGATGCTTAAACACAAGTCATAGGACTATATTCTAAACATTATATGGTCCAAGTCCCAGACATCATCATTTAATTTGAGAACCATTTAGAATGAACAACTAGCATGAACGAGAAAGCAAAAATTGAAATCAGTCTTCTGAACATATATATAATTTGAGAACGTGAACTGATCGAAATTCGAAGTGACACACAAATACCACGATACTATCTAATAATTTTTACAGAGGTTCATCGCAGAGTTCACATTAGATTTTGAGAACTTCTTAAATATTAGAGTTAAACACAAATAATAAGTTTTAACTTCTTGTTTTTGAAGACCCTGTAACATAAAAACGTGGACCTTGAAGCTAAATTTCGATGCTTACACAACAAATAAGGATATAGTGGATTATAATTACTATATGGGTCAAGTCAACATATAATTTTTCATTTGAGACCTTTAGAATGAATAATTAGTATGAGCGAGTCAAAAAAAATTAAAATAATTCTTCTGAACATAATGCATTTCGGAGAGGCGTGAACTTTGAATCTGAATTCGAAAGTGACAACAATACACGATACTATCTTAATATATTTATTATAAGGTTCAATTGTCAGAGTTCAATATTTATATTTGAGAATTCTAAATATTGCATTTTAACAACAAATAAATAAGTTTAAATTCTTGTTTTTGAAGCCTGTAAAATAAAAACGTGGACCTTGAGCTAATTTCCGATGCTTACACACAAGTCATAGGACATAGTGATTCTAAATATTATATGGCAAGTCCAGCATCATCATTTCATTTGAGAACCTTTTCTAGAATGAATAATTAGCAATGAGCGAGACAGAAAATTAAATCACTTGGAACAATAATATTTCGAGAGCTGAACTTTGATCTGAAATTCGAAAGTGACACAAAAATACCACGATATATCTAATATATTTATTATAAGGTTCAACTGTCAGATTCAATATTTATACTTGAGAACTTCTTAATATTAGCATAAAATTACAATAAAAAAGTTTAAATTCTGTTTTTTGAACCCCTGTAATAAAAAAACGTGGACTTTGAGCTAAATTTCGATGCTTACACACAGTCATAGGACCATAGTGATTCTAATTATTATATGGTCCAATGTAGTTTCCAAGTTTTTTAATTTGAGAACTTTGAAATGAACAACTAGCATGAGCGAGAAAGCAATGAAATCAGTCTTCTGAACATATATATATTTCGAGAACGTGAACTTTGATCTGAAATTCGCAGTGCACCACAATACACGTCTATTAATATATTTATTATAAGGTTCAACTCCCAGAGTTAACATTAAGATTATTGGGAACTTCTAAATTTAGCTTTTACAACACAATAAATAAGTTTAAATTCTTGTTTTTGAGGGCCTGTAACATAAAACGTGGACCTTTGAGCTAAAATTGATGCTTAACCACAGTCATAGGAATAGTGATTTCTAATATTATTGGTCAAGTCCCAGACATATCATTTTCATTTGAGAACCTTTAGAATGAATAATTAGCAAGAGCGAGACAGAAAAATTAAAATCAAACTCGAACATATATATTCGAGAGCGTGAACTTTGATCTGAAATTCGAAACACAAAAATACCAAGATACTATCTAATATATTTATTTTAAGGTTCCTGTCAGAGTTCAATATTCATATTTGAGAATTATTAATATTAACATAATAATTAAAAATAAAAAGTTTATTCTGTTTTTTTGAACACTGTATAAAAAACGTGACTTGAGCTTAATTCGATCTTAATCACAAGTCAATAGGACGAAGTGATTCTAACTATTATATGGTATAAGTCCCAGATCATCATTTTAATTTAAGAACCCTTTAGAATGAAACTAGCATGAACGAGACAGCAAAATTGAAATCATTCTTCTGAACATATATATATTTCGAGAACGTGAACTTTGATCTGAAATTCGAAAGTGACACCCAAATACATACTATCCAATATATTTATTACAAGGTTTAACTCTCAGAGTTCACATTAAAGATTTGAGAACTTCTAATATTAGCAATTTACAACAAAAAATAAATAAGTTTTTAAATTCTGTTTTTGAAGAGCTGTAACAATAAAAACGTGGCCTTGAGCTAATTTCGATGCTTAAAACAAATCATAGGACCAAGTGAATTTAATTACTATATGGTGCAGTCAGACATATCATTTGGCATTTGAGACGCCTTTAAGAATGCATAATTACCATGAGCGTGTCAAAAAATTAAAATAATTCTTCTGACGTCATAATATTTCGAGAGCGTGAATTTTGATCTGAAATTCGAAAGTGAACACATCACAGCGATACTAATCTAATATATTTATTATAAGGTTTAACTCCCAGAGTTCAACATTAAGATTTGAATTCTAAATATTAGCATTTAACAACAAATTAAATAAGTTTAAATTCTTGTTTTTGAGGACCTGCACAAAAAAGTGGACCTTGAGCTAAAATTTCGATGCTTACACACAAGTCAAAGGACCATAGTGATTCTAATTCTTATATGGTCAAAGCCAGACATCTCATTTTCATTTGAGAACCCTTTAGAATGAATAATTAGTGAGCGAGTCAAAAAAATTCAAATAATTCTTCTGAACATATATATTTCGAGAGGTGAACTTTGATCTGAAAATTCGAAAGTGACACACAAATACAACGATATATCTAATTATTTATTATAAGGTTCAACCCCAGAGTTCAACATTAAGATTTGGGAACTTCTAAATAATTAGCATTTACAAAAATTAATAAGTTAATTCTGTGTTTTGAAGCCTGTAAACATAAAAGTGGGAATTGGAGCTAAATTCGATGCTTAAACACAAGTATAGGCATAGTGATTTTTAATTCACGACGAGCAGTCTTAGCAATAAAACAGGAAGAAGGTAGAAGTAATACATTAGATGAGCGAGAAGAAAATCTTGCTTCGATAGCTTCTCAAAATATCTACAATTCTCAGCTTCCATTAATAATGATGAAACACATGTTAGGTGAAAATTTTATGAATCATTTACCTCCAGCGTCCAACAGACCTCCTTCTCGTCATAGGGACGGTTCAAGCTCTAATGGTCCAAAAGCACCTTCGCCTAACAATATCAGCATTATAGATATACACACAAATAATTCCAGATCTAACAGTGCAAGTGATGCCCCACAAGTATCAATATCACCAGAAGCTCACAGCAAATTAGGAAGGCATTTAAATTCTATAATGTCAATGAAGCCCATTCTTCCAAAGCCTCCTACTCCTACGAATAATGTGGGACCCATCTCAAATCATGTAGGTAATCCACCTCATTCATATCCATCAGGCATGGGCCCCCAGGGTCCTACTGTTAGTATCAATCATATAATTGCTGCGCACCGGAGAGAAAATCCTAATGTTCCACCCATCAGGTACTAACCACTTGCCCTTTTTCTCCTTTTTATTTTCTTGACTTGATAGTTTGAAGATACTTTTTTTTTTATTTAAATTATAAATATTTTCTTTGAATTAAATAATAACTTAATACTTCTTTTCATCTCTATTTTTTCCTTCTCTTTTTTCTTTTAAAGTGAAACGTCTGTGCTTTCCAGAGGAGCCAAAAGGGGTGCTTGGCGACACAAATACGAAGGAGAGAAACGAGGATCACCCAGAGAACCCGACAGACCTTCGAGTGTATCAAGCTCGAATAATGAAACAGATTTGCGCCTTAATTCTTCCCTCAATGCTAAAGCGCATTTGAGCAATTTAAATAACAGCAGTCTTCTTGCTATGAATGATCCAAGCGTATCGTACAAGGATGTTCTTTTGCAGTTTGCACAGTTGACACAACAAACAGAAAAATCTCCTGGTTCACCCCAAGTAAGTTTTTTTTATTTTTTACACTACCTGTTTCCATTTCTTGAAAGTTAATTCTTTGGAGTTTTACAGTTTTTTAATATTATTACTTTATGATTTAACAGATTTCAATAATTCCTGTGAGTAGTAGTGATACTCCTTCAAGAAAATTTGAACATACACCTGATTCA
>JABUQX010111470.1:0-5000 GCA_015478945.1 Trachelipus rathkii | reverse complement strand
GCAGGGTATGTAAAAAGGAGGGGTTTGAAAGTAAAGATAGATAAGAGTAAGGTTATGCTTGTGAGTGAGAGGACAGAACTCAGTGTGAAGTTATGTTAGCATGATGAGCAGCTGGAGCAAGTGTCGTGGAGTTTTAATATTTAGGGTATGTGTTGGATGAGAAGGGAACGGATGATGCAGAGGTAGTAGACAAAGTTGTGAATGGCAGGAGGTTGCTGGTGCAATTTAAATCGTGGTGAATGTAAAGGGACTAAGTCTTGAGTGCCGCTAGGTAGTCTTACATGATGGATTTGTTACCTGTGTTATTGATGGTAGTAGACTATGGTCTGGAATAGAAGTATAGATCTAATTCAATGTGTTCAGATGACATCTTAGGGCGCATGCTAGGTGGAAAGAATTAAAAAATGAGGAATGAACGTATTAGAGAGTCGTGTTGGTGTGAAGAAAGGGGTAAATAGAGAATAAATGAAAGTATGTTTGAGATGGTTTGGTCATGGGAAAGGATGAATGATAGTCGGTTGGTTAAGCGGATGTATAGTGGAGAGTGTGTGGGAACCGCACCGGCGGAGACGAAGAGAAAGGGATTGAGCGTGTGAACGAATGTCTGGAAGGAGAGAAATGTTGAGTTTTGCAGAGGCGAGAATAAAGGGCATGATAGGAGAGAATGCGGGTTTTGTATGGGGGTATGGTTTGTGGCCCACCTGCTGGGCCAAGGGATGAACCTTACACTGACGATTTACCAAATGAGGGTCCTGTCGCGCCGTCCCATGAAGCTCTATGGGTGGATTTTCTGTCGTGACGAGGTTTCTCACTAATTAATGTCAGGGGGCGGTAAGGCTGGGCTTTCCTTTCGACTTTTGTCATATTTTTCTACTGCTTTTCTTTTTCCGATGCTTGTAGCGCTCCTTAGCTCCCAATCTTGGGAAAATAAGGTGGTGAGAAAGAAAGAAAGAATATATATATTATCATATATATATTATATTATATATATATATATAATATATAGTATTATATATTATATATATAATATATATATAATATATATATATATATATATATATATATATATATATATATATTATAAATATAATATATATATATATATATATTCTTCTTCTTCTAACTTTTTTTCCCCAAAGATTGGGAGTAAGGGGCGCTACAAGCATCGGAAAAGAAAAGCAGTAGGAGAATTTGACCAAGTCGAAAAGAAAAGCCCAGCCTTACCGCCCTCTGTTACCATTAATTAGTAAGAACTCATCGCCAATTCAGAAAATACCACCCTAGAGCTTACGGGAACCGCGACGTATCCTCACTATGGTAAATCGTCCATGTGTAGGGTTCATCCCTGGCCCAGGTGGGCCACAACTTATACCCCTTTGCCACACCCTCCGCCATTCTCTGCCTATCATGCACCTTTCTTTTCGCCTCTGCCAAAACTCACATTTCTCTCCTGAAAACATTCCTTTACTGGACTCAATCCACTTTTTTCTCGGTCTCCCAGCCGGTCGGTTCCAACACACTCACCACTATACATTCCGCATTAACCAACCGACTATCATTCATACTTTCCACATGACCAACCATCTCAACATACTTGCATTTATTCTCTCGTTTCCCTTTCTTCACACACACAACTCTCTAATAAGTTTCATTTCCTCATTTTATCAATTCTTCTCACACCTAGGACACCCCTAAGATTGTCCATCGAAACACATTGTGAACTTTAGATCTATACTTTATATTCCAGACCATAGTCTCACTACTATACAATAACACAGTAACAACATACCCTCATGTAAGACCCCTAGCACACTCAAGACTAGTCCTTTACATTCACAAACGATTTAATTGCACCAAGCCATCTTCCTGCCATCACAAACATTCCTTACTACACTCTGGCATCGTCCGTTTCCCTTTTCATCCAACATATAACCTAAATATTTAAACTCGGACACTTGTTCCAGCTGCTCACCATCTAACATTAACTTCACACTGAGGACTGTCCTCACTCACAACCCATAACTATATAATAATATTATATGATATATTATATATATATATATATAATATATATATATATATAAATATATATATATATATATATATGATATATATATATATTATATATATATATATCTTTCTTTCTTTCTTCACCTTCCTCTTTGCCCCAAGATGGGGGGTAGGTGCTGTACAAGCATCGGAAAGGAAAAAAAAAAAAAAAAGGCAAGTTTGCGAGAACATGACAACGTCGAAAAGAAAGAGCACAGCCTTACCGCCCCCTCTGTACCATTAATTAGTGAGAGCTCGTCACAGACAAAAATCCACCCTAGAGCATCTGGGACCGCCGAACGGACCCTCACATGGTAAATCGTCAATGGTAAGGTTCATCCCCTGGCCCAAATGTGGGCCACAACCATGCCCCCATACAAAACCCCGCCATTCTCTCCGATCATGCACCTTATTCTCGCCTCTGCCAAAACTCACATTTTTCTCTCCTTCAGACATCGTTTCACCGACTCAATCCACTTTTCTTCGGTCTCCAAGCGGTCGGTTCCAACACACTCACCACTATACATCCGCTTAACCAAACGGCTATTCATTCATCCTTTCCACATGACCAAACCATCTCAAATACTTTTCATTTATTCTCTCATTTACCCCTTTCTTTCACACACACCACTCCAATACGTTCATTCTCTCTTATCAATTCTTCTCACACCTAGGCACACCCCTAAGATTGTCCATCTGAACACATTGCAACTTAGATCTATACCTCTTATTTCCAGACCATAGTCTCACTACCCTAAATAAACACAGGTAACAACATACCCGTCATGTAAGACCCTAGCACACTCAAGACTTAGTTCCCTTTAATCCACCAACGTTTAATTGCACCAGCCACCTTCCTGCCATTCCAACTTTACCTACTACACTCTGCATCGCCCGTTCCCTTCTTCATCCAACATATACCCTAAATATTAAACTCAGACACTTGTTCTAGCTGCATCACCATCTAACATAACTTCACACTGAGGAGTGTCCTCACTCACAACCCTAACCTTACTCTTATCCACGTTTACTTTCAAGCCCCTCCTTTCACACACCCTGCCAAATCTCTCTATCAATCCTCTCAAACTCTCTCAGATTCGCCACACAGAACCAAATCATTCGCATATAATAGGTAGGGCACCCTTCCACTCAACTCCATTCTCACCATTCTAACACCATTTCCTGCCATCCCCACCTCAAATTCATTCATAACCCCATCCATTACAAATTGAATAACCAAGGAGCATAACACATCCCTGTCTTAATCCGCTATTAATCCTAAACCAATCCCATGACACCATTTATTCTTACACACGCTTCACTATCGCTCCATACATACTTTTTGATTCCATTCAGAAGCCTACCACCAACAACCATATATCACTAACAACTGCCATAACGCTTCCCTATTAACTCTATCTACGCCTGTTGCAAATCCATAAACCTAAATACAAATTTATTTCTTCTTCTCCTCATTTTCTCAATCATTTGTTTCTCAATGTAAAGATTGATCCACACATCCTCTACCACTCCTAAAACGCCACCTTGTTCTTCACAATCAGTCCCTCAGTCACTCGACGCACATTTTCGACCAAAATACCAGCATTATTACTTCCCATACAACACTCAAAAACTTATTCCCCTATAATTTCTACAGTTCCCCTTTTCTCCCTTACCCTTATACAGGCGTACTATTACCGCTCTCCTCAATCTTTGGAAACTATACCCTCCATAAAACGCTTTATTACACACAACTTTCCAAATCCAATCAATCACCATCTCGCCTCGCTCCTTTGATCTTTTCACTAGTAATTTCATCTATTACCTGCAGATTTACATTCTTCAACTTCTCACTCTACCCCATTACCTCCTCCTTACTAATAACCTCACCCCAAAATACCTATATCTTCTTGCACCATCAAAAAACCGCACACATCACTAACACCTCTCATTACTGTTAATATTGTTGCAGAATTTTCGAAGTTGTTCTTCCACACTCCCCTCACATCATTTCATCAGTACAAAAGCACCTCCCTATTCATTTCTAAGCAGATTCCCCTTATTCTCATTCTTACCTTTTCGCGCTTCCCTTCCAGAAGAGCTTCCTATTCCTTGTATGTCCCCATTCATACCTCCCCAAACTGTTCATTTACCTCTTTTTTTCCTCCTACGTATGAACCTTTTAGTATTTCTTTTTTCCTCCTTATATAATTCCAAACATCTTTCTTTTGAAACTTCATCATTGGCTTTTAATACATTCAACCACGCTTATTTTTCTTACTTTTAACCGCTTGCATCACCTTTTCATTCCACCACTCACTGTTAACATTCTTACTTCCTACTTTAGCACATCCACATACTTCCTTTGCACTGCTAACAACTGCTTCCTTCATTTGCCCTCAAATTTGCTCAGTATCAACTTGTTCACATTCAAACGTTTTACTAGCGAGCGCTCTTACATACTTATCCTTATTATCTTGCACCACTTAACTTCTCACTCTTAAATTTTACCTACTTCCTTTCTTATCACCTTCCTCTCCATCCAAGCCCCCACTAACTTAATTTTACATAAAACAACTTAATGATCCGATAATCCCATTCCTAACCTACTCACTGATTTAATTAACATCCAACACATACTTAAACATCTCCTTCTTCACCAACCTAAAATCAATCATACTTTTCACTTCGATACCATCTCTACCTTCACCAACTCTAGTATACTTATGAATAACTTTCTTGTGTTTTAAAAGAAAGTATTACTTACACACACACATCCCTCTCTCTTCACAGAAATCAATCACCTTCCTACCATTCTCATTTCTCCCGCCACCCAAAACACCTGTTATACCATCCTTTTTGAAATCACCTATCCAACCATTTCAGGTCCCCCAAACTAATCAATCTGAAGCTCCTATTCACCCACATCCAGAACATCATTCAATTTATCC
>JABUQX010111469.1:7500-20000 GCA_015478945.1 Trachelipus rathkii | reverse complement strand
ACCAACCTTTGACCCTTATGATGTCATAAATTGGCTAAGTGCTACAACAACGATCTTCAAATTAAATCATTATAGGAAGACACTTCACGAACGTGCGTTTGTTGCCCCAATTTTGCCCACAATCTGGTCCAAAAATTACATTCCCTCTCCAAAATAACGCTTATCGTCTGCTATTAGAAAATATCGAAGACGTTTACCTTCCCGCCTTAAGAAACAGAATCCGGGATGTCTTCAAACAGGGCATGAGACCCGAGGAATTGCCAAGTGAATATCTCCATCGAGTCAAGGGGGTATTGGGGAACAAAAGCTTCGATGTGTTAGTAGAACACAACCCTAAATTTGCCATCGATCTCTTCTTGGAGCAAATGCCCCAAAATGTGCAGATGTCAGTCTATTCCCTGGCTGAAGAAAATGACCTGCAGAGAATGGTTAAGGTTGCAGATGATCTTTACAGGAACTTTGTTCGAAAGGGAAGAAATTACCAACAACCAAATGATGAACAGACATGGAGTTCTGTAAATTCTGTGCGCAACAGAACAGACACGAGAGAAACAGACTCCGCCTACCCACCTCTCAGCGCGCGCGACCAAGAGCGCAAACATGAAGCTGGGCACAGCGGTGAATGCCAGATGTCCCGCCAGATGGCTGAACTCACGAAGACTGTGAACGAGCTCGCCCGCTCACTTCAACAGTTCATTAAAGGCCAACCCGACACAGCTGAGAGAGGAAATAGGACACGCGAAAAAAGTAGGTCACGCTACTCAGGATCAGATGCAAATGGATACAGTAAGGCATTTAATAACGCCGTAAACCAGTTATGTTATTATCATGGTCGCTATCTCTTCAAGGCCTACAAATGTGAGAGTAATGAGTGTCCTATGTACCCATTAATATATAGTAATAACGAGAGAAATGCTACACCAAATGTCCCATCATCGTCGGGAAACTGCTAAAGAGGCTGCGAAATTTACCATCTAACAGCAGCCATGAAAATCATACTCACAACAGAAAAGTGAGATTTCATAATACTATCCAAGTGATAAATGACCATCTTACAAACAGTGATGAATATAATGAAATAAACTTACAAAATTATAGTGCTGATGAATTAAATAAAAATTATCCCAATCCTAATAACGCTATTAACAATAATAAAAATAGTGAAAATTTTACTACTACTACTACTACTACTACTACTACTACAAATAATAATAATAATAATAATAATAATAATAATAATAATAATAATAATAATAATAATAATAATAATAATAATAATAATAATAATAATAATAATAATAATAATAATAAATGTATAATTTAATAATAATAATAATAATAATAATAATAATAATAATAATAATAATAATAATAATAATAATAATAATAATAATAATAAAATAATAATAACAACAATGAAAATAATATTATTATTAATAATAACATGAACAATAAGAACATTGAAAATGAACAAAATATAGAAACAATTACCAGCACTAACCAAGTGGAAAATATAAATCCCATTAAAAATAACAATAAAATTGAAAAAAATGAACAAATAAATAAAAACTTTATCAATGAACCATATTCAAGTCATAAAAATGTAAAATTTTTTTATATATATTGTGGAACAATTTATATATCTAGCAACATTTTAGTACGTTTTACGTTTAAGTACTTTTTATGCCTGCTATCTAGAAATGCCTATATATATATATATATATATATATATATATATATATATATATATATATAATAAAACCTACAATCACCATATATATATATATATATATATATATTATAATATATATATATATTACCATATAATATAATATATATATTATATAATATATATATCATATTATATATATATAGTATTATTATATATATACATATATATATAATATATATATATATTTCACAGATTTACTTACAAGTCTATTTGAACAACAAAATGGAGATATCTTATTTTTGTTCTTCATTATCAAATTTATCTTTTCAGATAAAATTTCTTCTTCCTCACGTTACCTCCCAAAAAAATCTTTTACCACATAACCAAAGTCCTTTTTGTAATCAAATTTAATTTTTACTTCTGATTAATATATTTATTCATTAAACATCCATTATCATTTTTGAAACTAACCCCAATCAGTCTCCCCTCTTTCACCCCTCTTTTTTTTCCTATAAGAAGGCTCTGGTTCATTCTAAAAATGTATTCTGACTCCTGATGTGCTACCGCCAAGTCTATTTTCTTCCTTTTTCCTCAGTTTGTGATCTGGTAAGTTTTGAATTTGTTTGGTTTTTATAAATTTATTTTTCCACACGACAAGAAAACTTTTACACTCGGTCGTAATAATTATTTTGATTTTTAAAATTCGTCCACAAAATAATATTTAAGTTTCACTCGATTTTTCCTTTTTCATTTTTATTCTGAATTTCAAAGTTTTATTTCCTTTATAAAATTTTATGAAACAATGAGATTTGATTTATAAGTTTTATAATTTATTCCAAACTTTATATTTTTTTTTTCGATAATTTTCTTCTTGTGTTTTCCCCAGCATTTTTTTTAATAACCTCTCTCACGAGATTTAGTTCCAAAGTAAAATATAAATTTTTGTCGCTTCAGATTCGTGTTCGATTTTTTTATGTATGTATTTTCTTTCACTTGTGATCGTCTTACCTAGTTCCATTTTTTTAAATTCGTATCTA
The DNA here is from genome assembly GCA_015478945.1 of Trachelipus rathkii. Taxonomy (NCBI): domain Eukaryota; kingdom Metazoa; phylum Arthropoda; class Malacostraca; order Isopoda; family Trachelipodidae; genus Trachelipus; species Trachelipus rathkii. The sequence continues at coordinate 17,291 of JABUQX010111469.1, read as the reverse complement.
AACTTTTAATGTAGTCTTTTTTTTTATTTTTGGTGAATATTTCCTGGCTTTTCTTTTTAAGCTTTTGTACGCGATATTTCCCTTGCAGTCTTAAGAGAAAGGACCTAAATTTTAATTAGTCATAAGAACCAAAAATAATGATAACTTTATGTTAACAAATAATAATACCGCTTGCTATTGGAATTTAAATTTTAAACATAATATATAACATACACTTCCATCTACACTACATTTCAGCCACCTGAATTTCAATTTGTTTTTAGTTGTAAAAATGTTTTTATATTATCTTGGCTCCATTTTTTTTTACTTTGTATTAATTTTTCATCGGACCAAGAAGTTATATTTATTTTTAAATTTAGTTATATTCATTCACGTTAACATTTAAATTTTTCAATCACCTTTGTTTAAATTTTATTATCTTAAAGCACTTGCTCAAGTAAACCTTAAATTTTGATGTATGCATATTTTTGTCTGAAATTTTTACAAAAAAAAAATTAGTTTAAAATTCTTTTTATAATGCTCAGTTTATAGAATGAAATAAATTTTAAATTTTTATTCTAAGTGTCATATTTTTTTTTAAGAAAATTTGTTTTAACTTTTTAATTTGAAATTCATGTATTTCTTCATCAAGAAAAGACTAAATTTTAACTTTAAATTTTTTTACTTTGTCGTAAATTTTTAAGAACTTTTGTTCAATTTAACCTTGTCATATTTCATGTCATATTTAAAAATCTTTTTCACAATATGCTAAAATGTATTTTTATATGTCTGCCCGCTTTGGAATTCTTTTATTTATTATTTTATTTTATTTTTAGGCACCTTTTTCTACCTAGGCACCTAACCTAGCATTGTAATCAAGATTGAACCTAGCGACGTAATTAACACTGGGTATTTTGTCAACATTTTGTATTAAAATTTATGAAACAAAACATAGTCTTCTCTGCAATGAAAATATTGCATTTATTATTATTATTATACGTTATTCGCCACACAAGAAGAAATATATTTTGTTGGGCGAAAGTGGCGACGAAAATTGGTGGAACTCGCGATTCGCAGCGCTCTCATCTCCCAGGTGCCAGTTTTCACAACACTACGAGGACCTTTTGACTTACGGTATCGCATTAATTTTCACTGTTTTTACTTTTTTGATTGAGTCAGAATTTGTAATTTTGTTGTTTTACCCCTCTCTCTCACATTTTTATAGGAAATTTTAAAGTCGCTTTCATTTTAAAGGGGTTATATAATATTTAATGTTTTTCTTTTCTTAATGATATACTTCACGAGTCATTATTTTGAAAAACAAATGCTCCACAAACAAATTTGCTTCTATGGAATATATTACTAATTAAATGATGAGAGATAATAATTACAAAATTGATTTCTTTGACCGCGCAAGGGTCGATAATGTGCCTAATTGGAGACATTACCGGGACGCCGGACTCTCCTTTTCTAATTTCTCTTCTCAAAGTCATCCACAGGATAATTGGAGAGTGCCACAAGAAGTCGGTTCTCAACCACTGGAACATTTTCAAGATATCAATCACAATGAGAAGTCACAAAATTTTCATTTTCGAGAGGGCCGGAACAGTCCAAACCTGTCTCTCTCCAGCACAATCTCTCCTCGTCCTGTAATGTAAGTACTTCAGCAAACGACACATTGGGAATAAACTATCTCAATGGTACACCACCTCCTCTCCAGATTCATAAATTTGGAAAATATTCTCATCATGGTTATGGAAACTCCACCTCTCACGGTTGCATCGAGCCAAAGATGGATGTTATGGTAATCAGACCAGCCATCACTCACAAGGGTTTGTTCAAAGATGGTAAAAAGGTAAAGTCTCAAAATTTGTTTAACACAGCTTATTTGAATAATCTTTCTGACACGAAATCTATTAACAAATATAAAATTGATGTTTTAATTAAAGATTCACATGATTGGGTTGAGGAAAAGTTTGTATCTAAAAATAATATAGAAACTTTTGCTTATGTTAACTCATACAACGATAAAGCTTTAAACAATATTTCACACACAGTTTTTGATGATAATTATTTTAATGTTCTTTCTGAAGCCACCTCTCATGGGACTTCTCAAGCAGCTATGAATGGAATCGACGTTGAAACCATCTCTCATGGTTCGTTAGCGGCAGCTATGAATGTCCCTCACACCGCTAACCAGTTCTCATTGTTTAGAGAAGCTACTGATGATGAAGTATTTCCATCAGAGTGCTCAAATTTTAATACTTCTTTATGTAAAAATAATATTAATCCACAATGTCTTACAACTATTAATGATAAAAACATCTCCACACAAACAAATAAATTTGGTAACGATGTTATTAATCAACACGATGTTCAATTTATTTCTCATGTTAACTCACTCTCTACACATGTGAATTCCAATAGCAAGGTTATTTTTCCTACTATTAATTTGGATAGGTCCTGGAATAAGTCCTTACTTAATATTAATGATCATTTTGATTTCACTAATAACTCTCATGCATGCCTTCCCAGTCACAATGTTATAAATTTTTCAGAGTTAGGTTTTAATGACTCAGCCGAGTCCGGTATTGATGGAAGAGTAGATATAGCACAGAGTTTCACTATGCCTCTGGAAAACCAAAAGTCCACTTCTAGAGAGCATTCACGACTTCCAGAGAAGGCACATTTTACAAACGAAAAAGCAAAAGCAGTAGACATGTCGCGGTGTATTAATAAAAAGGAAAATCATATTATACATTCCAAATTGGGAGAGTGCAATATGAACCTTTCACTTACCAAAACTCTTTTATCTTCCCAAAGTTTTATTAAAAATTTCCAGATTAACGATGTGTATGGACCAGATTCGCAAGCCACAGATATTGCCGAGGTGGACAGAGTTGTGGCAGAGGCAAACTCCAAGAGCGAGGTGTATTTGAAGCAGTTGCAAGTTGATGTTGAAAGCTCAAGCACAGATGAAATTGGAGATGGGTAACGATTGGTGAGTTTTCAATGGTTGATTGTTGGATTTGAGGTTGAGTCGCATATTACTTTTAAATATGGAGTTTGCAGATGTTAGAAATTTGGAAGGTAGGAGTATAAATTGTTTTTCTTATGATAGGCCACACGATTTAGCTATAGAAGATAGTGTGCATATTGAGACAAGTAGATTATTTTATGGCACTAATAGTAATAGTGGTTGTTCCACAAACACATTTGGAAAGCAGATGGCTCTCGCGCCTATAGATCACTTGCCCAGTAATGGATTGAACTTAGCGTTTAGTGAACAGGTGACATCAGACACGGAGGTGAAACGTAGCAAGGAGGTGAGATTAGATATGCCAGAGGGGCATGATATAGCGAATATGGAGACGCTTGTAGATATAAAGCATAGGAATGAGGGTGAAAGCCACACTTTCAATGTTTACAGACAGAGCGATATAGTTAAGAGGTATAATGGTATAAGTAGAAGAAGAGCTTTAACACCCACTATAAAAGATGTCGAAAGGTACTCTGAATTTATTGGAAATGAATTGCATAACAATTTATATAGGTGTAACTTTCTAGAGCTAAATTCTTCTAACTATCCGCATGATTTCCTTATTTCCACCTCTTGTTTTAATAATGTTTTACCTTTCAAATCTCATACTAACTCTTTTGAATGTTTAATTAGAGATTATAATCTTTCTCCCGCATTACCGCTCTTCGCTGATTTTGATTTTCACTCTTTAAATACCTCAAATATTATAAATCAAAGGGTACCACAGGGCACTCACCCTGATTCTCTAGATAATTTTTCTGATTCTTTTATCACTTTTAATGAGGTAATTTTAACCACTTCCCATCCATCTTTTATTAATTTAGATTCAGACGAATCTTTTAAATCTCGCTCTCCCTCTCCCTCTCCAGAGGCGCTTCCAGCTCCTAATTTTTCAACTTTTTCTACTCGCCCACTACCTATAGCGGAGTCAAACCTTCCTCTATATCCCAAAGATTTACAGCCTTCCTCTAATCCTACAGCTCTTCAAGGAGAGCTAACTTTTTCTTCTTGCACGAATGACACTAATTTGGCTGACGATGTAGACGCAAACTCTCACTCATTGATTGGTCCCGCTCATTTTTTAGAGGCACATATATCATTCAATAATCACACTTTAAGAAATAAACGCTTTCTTCTCGATACCGGGAGCACTTCCAGTTTGGTAAAACAGTCACTTATCTTAGAATTAGAATGCAAATTTGCTATTAGTATACCACTTACTAAAACGCCGATCACATTGAATTCCATTACGAACGATATTTTTGACCAGATCGGGACTACCGTTTTATATCTTCACATGCGCAACACTGTTTTACCCGTACATTTCATTGTAGTAGATGACACATTTTGCGGTTTTAAATCTGACTTATTGTTAGGAACTAATTTTCTTACTCAGCCTAGGATAAGGTTTGAGGCACACAAGAACTCTCTTTCTTTTGTATCTAACACGGGGTACATCTCCATGCCTCTTATTCCAATATACCCCCAGGGACAGAGCCGTCCCGAACCACAGGTGAACTACAACACATCCTCACCTGTCTATCCAAATGTAACAAACTTTGCATATGATTTACTGATAGGCACAGCCACTACGAATAAGCTTCCTATTGGTGACAATGTCGCTCCTCCACCTTTTTCTAAAACTTTATCGGATCAGGCGCTTTCTCCGGTCAACACAAATGACCAAATGAAAACCTCTAATGTCCAGAACAACGTTGCACATTCAACTTTGCGGCAACGATTTTTTGAGGAGCTGACAAACGATCGGTTTCGAAACCCTACACATAGGGGACATCACACTCCCTCCTCCTTTCTTCGCAAACCTTTTGAAACTCCACACACCTGTTATCACCGGAAGAAACCACAACATTTGACCCAAGATGGGCATTTTCAATGTTTTCTCATATAGACACTCACAAAATTCTCGCTTCCGCGGTGGTAAAATTCCTTCTAAAGAAAACCATACTCAGGGAGCCCACAGATCTTTCTTTCATTTCGCTAATAGAGAAGATCTAGTAAACAACTGGAGAAAACCTTCTTTACTCCAGAAATCCAGGGACACCCCCACACCTTACGCTCATCCCCCCAGTGGGACTCGCAATGTTCGCAGCTCGACAGCTGTCACTCTTGTCAAAGATAGCTCTAATGCATGCGCTAAACCTATTTCTCTTGATAATATAAATTCAAATGGGGTTAAAAGCTTTTTGCATGACGAATATAATGTTAATACTCCAAAACACACTAATATTTTAGCTCATAATGTACGCTTCGATAGAAATTTTAACACAAATTTCCAGCATGTTTTTCACGGGGTAGAAAATTCTCTTATACCTAACAATACGGTTAGCATGACTGAGTCTGACAATGATATCGCAACTATCATTACAGAGGTAATTAAAGATTGTCCTAAAGGTAGCATGCATTCTCAGGAATTTTTATTAACAGGGAATACCTTAGGGGCCTCATCTTCTCACACTGTAGGCAACACTGACGCTTGCATTGATATAGAGATTTTAGATATTGGCAACGCGCACGAGAACTTAAATTTAGGTAGTGTTAATATTGTAGAAAATGGAAATGGCAAAGCACACATGCCAGGCTCTATTCCCAATATGATGAATGGTAGCACAAACCTTTTGGATAGGACAGCTCTTCGCGCTATCTCACCTTTTAGTAGTTCTCCAGGGATTCAATTTTCCTTACCTCTGCCAAATGTTAATGGGAAAACTCTTTCTACTCTTCAGCATGCTCGTTATTTTCCTCCAGTTCGCATTAAAGAACAATGTTTAGCACATTCACAAAGTAAAGCTCTAGACTTAGCGTTTAAAGTTCCATATAACACTGAGCTTTTCCCAACACTCATTAGAGCTCTAACTTCTTCTCCTCCTTTGAAATTTTCATTGGAATCCGAGCCTATTTCGTTGCATATTACTGCGTTTCCTATATGATAGCCTCATTCTCAGGAAACCACTATCACGTTCTCTATGGTGATCAACCCCACCAGTTTTCTTTAATGATCATATGTTGATCCCTCCTCATCCTACTTCTACACGAATTTTCTTAATTTTCCATTTCATAAGAAAATTCCAGCATCATATTTTCACACGCCACACTTGTCACATCTCTTTTTTTTTTTTAAATTTCTCACTTCTCCGCTTTTCCAAATAATACTTCCACCGCACCTACGTGCATTTCGCATTCAGATTCTTACCTTTTCCTTTCTCTCGCTGGAACAAAACTTTCCACATACCCTCTTCACAAATCATATCTTCTCCACGCATTCTACACAAAAATTAGCCCAATACCTTTCACTCTCAACACAAGGACATTAACCACAAAAATACCTCCTTATTTAACATACATATCACTGAAACAAAATACATTCCACCACACAACTAACTATCACATCAACGCGACCTCACATCACACAGATTCATTTATACCATCTATTTATCCTTCTCTTTTTCCTTCCTCACACAGGAACATTTGTACATTTTCACAACCACTTTGCATTGTTAAACATTTTTTTTAAAGTGCCACAGGCCGACCCTTTATTACATTTATTTCCATCAATGTAAAAATAAAAGACATATTAGAAAAGACATTTCAAACATGTAAAAGATGAAAACCGTAAACTCATTTTCATTAAAGAATATTAAAAAGAAAAGTTTATAACAAATTAATGGTAAGATCACTAAAATCTCAAATTTTATTTGCTTATTAATCCAATATACAACCCTTTTCTCATGAAACTTTTCTTCTCCCCTATCTTCACACACAAAATGTTTGAGAAATTGGATCTTCTTTACCTTGATATTAACAATCTTCTCCCTGAAATTAGAAAACAAAATATCAAAATACTAATACTTTAACAGATTTAAAGAAAATTTAAAAGTGTTAACAGAATATATAAATTTAATCCAAGAAATAGCAAAGCTAAACACAAGAAAATTTTTAAATAGAACAAATATAATTTTTGCTTCCCCATATATTTTTTTAATTTTATTCAAAAATCTATTTATTGATGAAATTTAATGTAAATTACTAGTAGATAACTTAAAATCATTTCAATTATTGCAATGTCAAACACGGAGACAGATTTTCACTAAAATTTAACCCCCCAGCACTCGAACATTTTCATTAAACACATTTATTAATCCATATTCTTTTCCTTTGCCTCTCATTTTAACCAAATATATCAAGAATTAAAATGCACACGTTATTAAGGTTATTGCATACATCTTAAACTTTGAAACAACACCATTCATTGCAAGTATAATCCTTATCCTTACAAAACACCCTATACTCTAGAAGCCGGAAATCAAACCTTACTTTCTTTTCCTTCCCAAATTGTAGCTTCTATCTCATGTCCTAGGAACCAACCCAGATTTATCACCAGTATTTTATATTATCTCCCTCAAGGTTGCACTCTAGTATCAGATAGATACATCTTCAGACATCCTTCCCATTCTTCCGCTTCCAAACAAGGGATTGCAAAAGATTCGTAACTTCCTGAATCTCCACCTGTTCATCCACATTTTATCCCTAATGTAACTTCTCAAACTTCCAGGTTGAAATAAAACCCATCACAACCTCAGTGGGATACTTCATCAGAACCCACATATTAAAATCCTCCTGCATAAATTGCATACCTCAATTTCCTTTTCTTTTCATTGGCAGGGGACCTCTTTCACAGAAATTTATCTGTAAAAGTCTATTTGAACAACAAATTTGATATATCCATTTTCTTGTTCATTATCGATTTTATCTTTTCAGATAAAATTTTATTTTCCTTTCTTTGAGTTTTTTTCTTTATCACGATGGCTTCAAAATCTTTTACCTCATAACCAAAGTCCTTTTTGTATCAAATTAAATTTTGTACTTCTGATTAATATATTTATTCAATAAACATCCATTATCATTTGAAACTAAAGTCCAAATCATTCCCCCCTCTTTTCCCTTTTTTTTCCTATAAGAAAGCGCTTGTTCAATCTTAAAATTTATTCTGAATCCTGATGTACTACCGACAAGGATTATATTTTTTTCTTTGTCCTCCGTCTGTGATTCTGGTAAGCTTAAATTTGTTTGGTTTTTATAAATTTATTTCTCACAAGAAACTTGTACTTTCAGTCGTAATAATAATTACCGATTTATTTTAAAGTTCTTGTGCTCTCCCCAGCAATTTTAAATAACCTCCCTCACGAACTTTATTTTTGAAGTGAATAAATTCATGCCCGAATTTTCTTGATATTATATATATTTTCTTCCCCTAGTTCAATTTCGTATTTAAACTTTTAATGAAAAAAAAATTTTTTTTTGGTGAAATGTCCCTGGTTTTTTTTTAAAGCTTTTATACGCGATAATTATTAAAATAACGCCAAGAGAAAAATAATAATAATAATAATAATAATAATAATAATAATAATAATAATAATAATAATAATAATAATAATAATAATAATAATAATAATAATAACGCTAGTGAAAATAATGAAATAATAATAATAATAATAATAATAATAATAATAATAATAATAATAATAATAATAATAATAATAATAATAATAATAATAATAATAATAATAAAATAATAATAATAATAATAATAATAATAATAATAATAATAATAATAATAATAATAATAACGCCAGTGAAAATAATGTTAATAATAATAATAATAATAATAATAATAATAATAATAATAATAATAATAATAATAATAATAATAATAATGCACGCGATCCTGGACCCTTGCTTGTATTTAGATTTTTATTTTTTATCAATCTTCCCTCCACCAAAACATCCTTCGCACCTCTAAAGAATATTATGCAAATTTCCTCCCATTTCTTTTTCGTTTTTTTTATTTCAAGTTCCTCCCCCTCGTTTTTTATTAGAACATACCCCTTGCTATTGGAATCAAATTTTAAACATATAATATAACATACACTTCCATCTACACTTCAACCACCAGAACATTCTCAACTTACAATTTATTTTGAAAAATAAAAATAATTTTTAAAGTTTCTTGGCTCTTTTTTTTTATTTTTGTTTTCAATAAACTCATTTTTCATTTAGTATTCATCGGACCAAGAAGTTATATTTATTTTTAAATTTAGTTATATTCATTCACGTTGACATTTAAATTTTGCAATCACCTTTGTTTAAATTTTATTATCTTAAAGCACTTGCTGAAGTAAATCTTAAATTTTTGATGTTGCATTTTTGTCTGAAATTTTCAAAAAAAAAAAAAAAAAATGTTTAAATAACTTAACAGTGTCTCATGTCATATATTTAATAATCTTTTTCACAAAATGTTAAAATGTATTTTTTTATGTCTGCCCACTATGGAATTCTTTTATTTATTACTTTTATTTTGTTTATACTTTATAGGCACCTTGCGTGGCATTCATTATCGGACCTAACGGCGCACCTAATATTGTATCTTCAATTTATGTTATGAAATTATTTAAATTGCATACTTCTAAATTTTGGAAAATTAGCACATTCTATACATGGCCTAAACCTTGAAAATCGCCCACAAAAAAAAGATTTGGGCGAAATATATATATATATATATATATATATATATTGAAGAAGATATATAGTTATATATATATATATATATATATATATATATATATATATATATATATATATATAGTATATATATATATATATATAAATATATATATATATATATATATATATATATATATATATATATATATATATATATATATATATATATATTATATATATATATATATATATA
>JABUQX010111469.1:0-2500 GCA_015478945.1 Trachelipus rathkii | reverse complement strand
GGATTTTTGCTAATACATATAAAGTTATTGGTTAAGAATGGCGATTGCGAGATACGAATGCCTAGCAAACCCAGATATTATTATTATACATATATATATATATAATATTATTACATATTATATATATATTACATATATATATTATTATTATATTATTATTATATATATATTATATATTATATATAAACATATTTTATTTTATATATTATTATTATTATATTTATATATATAATTTTATTGTTATTTTTATTATTGCCTATATATATATAGAGTTTTGAAAATAGAAATATTATATTATATATATTATTATTATTATTATTATTGTTTTTATTATATATTTTTATTATTATTATTATATATATGTTATATATATATATATATATATATATTATATATTATATATATAGAGAGAGAGAGAGAGAGAGAGAGAGAGAGAGCACGAGTAGTAAAAAGTTGCTGGAGTCGCCACTATATATATATATATATATATATATATATATATATATAGCATATATATATATATATATATATATATATATTTATATTAAAGAGTAATATATATATATATATATATATATATATATATATATATATATATATATATATATATATATATATATGGTCAGCATCCCGAAAGACACATGCATGTAACTAAAAACTATAACAGCTACACAAAATAAATATCATTTTATTAATCAGAAGATTTTTACCCATGAAATAAAAAAAAAAATAAAAAATAAAAACTTTTTAAAAAAAAAAATAAAATTGTTAAAAATGTTGGAAAAATTGTATAATACCTCACTGCTTGACACATGAAGAAGCTCGAGTACCTGTGAGAGCACGCAAAGGTGCCAAATGTTGAATTTTTTCCTTTTAACTAAAAGGATACCTAATGGTAAACAACAAAGATGGATTAGAGTCGGGGTTTCTGGTCTACCGGGGATCGATTTGGGACTTCTGTCCCCCTCTGTCCCTCCATGTCGGCTCGAACCCCTAAAAAGGAAATAAAAAGAAAATAACAGAGCAAAACACTATTTGGTAACCCTTGCCTCGTATTACTGCAAGAATGGAAGGTTGATGAGAACGTACTCTTAAGCCAGACCTAAGATTATACTAATATTTAAGGTGTTGTTAATAAATATTAGAATAAAAAAAAAAAAAAATTTTAAGTTTCATCGATGAAATTGCTTGCTTAAATCAAAATGTTATTTATTTTCCTGCAGCTATTATAGTTTTTTAGTTACATGCCTGGCCTTTTCGGGATGCTGGCCTATAAGATAGATCTGGTAATTGTAGCAGTTATTTTTTGCGAAAATTGTGGTTAAATATTCGATTTGCTATAAACTTACTTTTTTGATTTGAGTTCGATATTTCCATTTTTTATTTAATTTTCATTTTATATATATATATATATATATATATATATATATATATATATATATATATATATATATATATATATATATATATATATATATATATAATGGCTGCATATATACACAGCATATATATATAGCAGTTATATATATATATACATATATAGCATATAGATATCAGAGACAGTCATTAAAGGAATGGCAGGTCTCTGGTAGTAAAACAAATATATATTTGAATGGATGAAAATTTGCGATTGAGCCAACTTTTTTTGAGTGCACCTCTGGTAACTGCAGATTGAGCCTCTCGGTGGGCCTACTGGGACTATCCCTCTGAAACTGCTGAAACATCGTGGAAACATTCTCTGCAAGGACACCCGCCTTTCTGTCTTAAACGGCTCGGTTCCCTAAAAACTTCTTAAAAATTTTCCAAAAAACAAAAATTATTTCACCAAATTTAGGGGCTCGAGCCGACGGGGGACCGAGGGGGGACGCATACCCCGGAGAGGATGGTCGGAGGAACCCCGCGACACCCAAAGACCAAAGAGCGGGGGGTTCCGGAGACCATCCCCTGAGGGGGGGATTAGTCCCCCCCGTCCACCGGGAGGCCGAGAGACCCCCGACTCCTGCCATCTTTGCGGTTTACCCTAGGGTATTCCTTTAGTTAAAAAAATTACTTCAAAAAAAAAAAAAAAAAAAAGTTAAATCCCATCCTTAGAATTTTCGGCTGATTCCAAATATATAATTTGTTTTACTGTAGGACCTGCCGTTCTCTAGCTACATACTGTGAGCATTAAAAAAATCTGACCATCTATATATATATATATATATATATATATATATATATATATAACAATTATATATATATATATATATATATATATATATATATATATATATATATATATATATATATATATATAAACTAAAAAATTAAATAAAATGAATTGGAAATTAATCAATTTGAAGCTCCAAAAATAAAAAAAAGTAAGTTCTTTTTATAGCAAATCAAATTTTTAATTTTTCTTTACCTAAAATAAAAAATTATTACCAACCTTTCCAATACTAAATTATTTTGAGGAGCATGGTTTACTTAAGGTCCTATATATATATATATATATATATAT
>JABUQX010111468.1:15000-17500 GCA_015478945.1 Trachelipus rathkii | reverse complement strand
AGTTAAGTCTTAGCTACTAAAGTAACTTCATATATAATATAATAATAATATAAATATATATTATATAATATAATATTATTATTATATAGATAATATAGATTTTATATATAATTATGAGAAAACTATTAATATATATTATATATATGAATATAATTAAATATTAGTATATATTAAGGATATGATATATATATATACATATATTCTATATATGTATATATATATATATTATATTATATTATAATATATATATATATATATATATATAATTATAATATATTCTACTATATATATATATATATATATAATATATGCCTGTTGTTACCAAATTGCGGGACGTGGACCAACTTTTGCACCCACTAATCTCTTTCCCCAGCCTCCACCCAATTGGAAAAAGGTTATATATAATTATATATTATATATATATATTATATATATATAGTATATATTATAGTATATTATTCATATATATATATATATAGATTAATATATATAATAAGTATTATATATATATATATATTATAATATATATTTATACTATATATATATTATTATATATATATAATTATATATATATATATATATATTAATATAAATGATTAAAAATTAATAGTAAATTATGAGATAAATATAAATTAAATATAAGTTAATATAAAATAAATATTATATATATATAATACTGAAATTATATATTCGAAAATTATTCTATTCTTAACCATATCGATATGAAACTCCCTTAAGGAAATGAGTTTGCTTCTATTTCTTCGTAATGAGATCTGCACCGCTGGAAAGACGCTCACTAGCTACTTACCTGTTGAAGGGCATGCTAAGTATTTCCTGGCAAGTTCTGCAAGATGTGGATTAACTTTTTCCAATTATCACGCCTATAACAATGGGATCTTTATGCTGATTTTCGAGCTTTTCGCTATTTGATATATCATTCAATCAGTGAGAGAGTGTCTTGTGACTATCTAACTTGGAACAAGACTCTTCATACGCTGCTAGAATCAAAAGAACGTTCTATGGATTCGAGACAATTGGTGATTTCGTTAAACAGAATTATTATTGTGGGTTGTTTTGTAACTTTTCATACTTTTATTGGCTTGGGAGAGTTATAATTTCTACTTTTAGCATAATTCACCACACAAGATCCCTTAAATAAGTTTATTACTTCTCCCGCTGAAAAAACACGTAGTTCAAGAAAATCTGAATTGGAATCTGTATCACAGTTGGTTGCTTCTGTGGCAACATGTGTTATCGTTTTTTGCAGAATATTGGAAAATCGTAAATTATCTTATCTTTACCAGCAGAGGTGTTTCTGTTCATCTTTGGAAAAGCAGTATTTGAAACCAGTATTTAGCACAGATTTCATCGTTGAAATAGAGGAATCACTGGACTGACAAACAAAGATATTTCGAAGCTAATGTCTAGTTATCTCTATCAACGGTTAAGAGAAGAGAAGTGAAATACAATTATCTAAAATCGCATTATTATCACCTGTCAAGCCTTTCACCTTTGTGTTTTTCGAAGCGTAAAGGCAGAACTAGATATTCATGTAATTTTCCAATCCTCTTCAACATGTATTAAACACTATGATATTAGCAGAGTGAAACACCTATTGCTTCGTATAGAAAGTTGGGAACATTGTAATTCTTATAATCATAAATGGCAGATCACTATCCGCTATCCTCAAAAAGAGTTCAATGAAGGATAGCGATGGCGGATCGATCGAATGAGCAGAAAAATCCATGCAGGATAGCGGATATCGATTACAAGACTCCTCAGAACCTGATAAGAGTGAAAAATATATATCCATACTCTTTAAATCGCTCTTATCTTGAGGAGAAGGTATATATATAATAGTGAACCTTGAATTTGATACTTTTCATAGTACGGCCATAGGATTATAATTTCAATTTAATAAGAGTCTCGAAGACGAATTAGGCAGTCTATTTGTATAAGCGATTACTGTGTGGGAAGATATTGTGAGGGTAGGGGCCGGTATGTATATACCGGGTATAATATATTATATATTGATATATATATAGCAATACGATAAGGGGGAATGAGGATTATAAATAGAATAAATAAATGAGTAAAATGAGAAGTATAATAGGTATTGTATATATGAGCAGTCGCGAGATCTAATATTGGAGTTGAGGTGTATAAATTCCAAGTCGGTCCGGAAGTCAGAATAGGGAAGGTATGACAGATGTGCCAATACAGCAAATTAGAAGATAAAGGGCGCAGAGAGATTAATAGAATAGGTCCTATAATTAATAATTTATGATTAGATATATCTATAACTTATATATATATATATGAATATATATATACTAATATAATATAATATAAATATTAATATATATAATATACTATATAATTAAATTAATTATTATGTATAATATATATAATAATATATATATATCTTAATAATATATTATATATATATAATATATATTATATATATAATATATTAATAGTATATATATAATATATAGAT
>JABUQX010111468.1:0-10000 GCA_015478945.1 Trachelipus rathkii | reverse complement strand
GGCCAGTATTTGCAACAAGATGTAAATATTTGGAAATTGTGACTGCGAACAAGAAACTAGTCCATCTGATGCCATTTCATCTTCCATAAATCCCATTCTGCTTTTACTAAATCTCCATTTGGGCTTTCGAGATCTTCCTTGTAAAATATTACACAATCTATTATCTTCTCATGTATGCACATTACACCCGTTCGGCTTTGACAAATTGAAGGAAAATTTAAAAACATCTCCTAATGCTGATATTAAATCATCCAAAAATGGTAAAAAATGGATGTGCCAGATTAATAAGTTGTGGGTCGGAAGTAGGAATTGGGTCTGTATTTTTGAATTTGTTAATTCTTGGTACAGCAATTTCAATACTCAGTTCAGATTCAGATGAGCTTACACATTCTTCAAAAATCAGCTGAAATTCTAATGTTGCATTTTCTCTGATGGTTTCAAGTTTAGTTTTAACTAATGGACTTAACGAGATTTGTTCCCGATAGGACGAATTATATAAAATAATTTAACCTTCTGCACTTTTATATTATTAACGGATATTGATACTTAAAAACTTTTAGTGTCTAGAAAATTTGGGGGGGGGGGCATGGCCCCCTGGCCCCCCCTAAATACGCAATGTATATATATCTATTTATATATATATATTATATATAATATATAATATATATATATATATAATATATATATATCACTGTATATATATATATATATATATATATATATATATATATATATATATGATATTATAATATAAATATTTATATATTATAATATAATATATATATTATATATTTATTTATATATATATATAATATTATATATATATATAATATATATAGTATATTAGATATTATATATATATATAGATATATTATATATATATATCAGAAGGCCTGAGATAAATCAGAAGATGAGAGATGGATGAGAAAAAAAGATTTGTTAATATCATCTGCTTGACTGCCTTATGGAATAAATTAGTGAATATGTAGATAATTATAAAACATCTTTTGAGACCACTGGTAAGTAAGAGGGATTTTAAAAAGCTAAAAAAAATTCTTTGAAATGAATCTATACATCATAAATCATCAGCAGGTAAATAAATAACACAGGCTAGTTATTAATAAAGCACTGTACATTATTACACACCTTAATTACGGATAACACCCAAACTTTCAAAGCAATATATAGTGCCCTGAGCGAAACTCATAAGTACTTTGGCTCACCCTGTCTGTCTGTTTCAAGAACCAAGCAGTGGTGCCAACTCTTAGTTTTGAAAGGTAAACAAGATTTGAGAAAATTAAACATTAAAAAGCGCAGATTTAGTAATGCAAAATATCACTAAAATCGCTAACCTTAAATAAAATAAAAATATTGGTCTTTTGTGCATATTTTGCACTTTATTTTACAAATAAGAAATGCAATAGTTTTCAAAAAAGAGCTCAAATTGGCAACACTAAACAGGCAACTACCTCATTGAGCACGTTTGATGTTATTAAAGCCTTCCTATTGGCTCTCGCTTCTCCTTCTCGCTTCCCCCAACCATTTAACGTATATTCCTTTCCTTTTTAAAATTCGCTTTTATTTAGCAGGTAAATTAATAATTAAATACTCATTTTTATATTCATTAAAGTCCACACTCACGGGTTTAGCCTCTTCAAGGAGTGTTAACTTCTCTAAGGTAATTACTACTTAGGATCCGGACAAGGAAGGTGCATGATAATTGCATGCTTTGGTCATCCTTTTCATAATATATATATATATAGATATAATTAAGTATATTATATATTATATATATAATAATAATATATATAATATATATATTATATATATATATAATATCTTATATATAATATATATAATATATATATAAAGTAAAATATTGCATAATAATAACTGCAACAAATTTGTATTTGTAAAAAGCCCCCTAATGTATTTTTTTTTTGTTGCAGGTATTATTATGCCCAATTATTTTACGTATACATTTAATGGCCCCCGGTTTTTGATATTATATTCACCATGCGCGGCACTCTGTTTGGCCCTACGCTCTCTCTCTCTATCTCTCTCTCTCTCTCTCTCTCTCTCTCTCTCTCTCTCTTCTCTCTCTCTCTCTCTCTCTCCTCTCTCTCTCTCCTCTCAGTATATGTCTTTCACTTTGAATTCCATTGTGGTCTTTATAAAGCAGCTTTTGTAGACCGTCTTAGTTCATCTCTAAATTCTTATTGTATTCCTCAGGTTTCTATACTATTATAAATCCTTTTTCTACATTTCATTATTGCCTTCCAATCATATTTTTACCAATTCACTCCTATGACGACGACTCTACCCTTGAATATTCTTTTTATTTTCAAAGACGTCCGAGTCAACCGGAAATAAGTGATCGTAGGAGGATAGGATTGGAGCAATTGACCCCCCATGATCTGTATCTAACTTCTAAATGGGGCAGTGAAAACATATATATTTCAATGGCTCAAAAACTAAGAACCTTAATCTTTCAAATGGACATAATTTTATCACACACTGTAAGATCTTCGTAAACATACAACTCAAACCTTCCCCTACCCATAACATGTTTGGTATTTCATTTTCTTGATCATCCTTGGAGAAATTACATATTCTCCATCACTAAGGAAGATTCTAAAAGACTGGTTATCATGTTATGGGACGACTTCAAAATATCTTCAAACCACCAAAGCTTTTTTCTCTTTTTAGAGTTGTTGTTTGCTCCTTTTTGGAGTATGCCTAGCAAATATGGGATGACTGTACTAACACGGCTTTTCTTCAAAGGGTAGTATAGATCTTTTGTTCTTTCAGTGCTTTCACTCTCACTAACCCATTCCAATCTCAAAAGTCGTCGAATTGTTTTCACTTTTCTTATAATGTCGCTATTAGAAAGTACTTTGATCTTTCTAAACTCTCCTTTCGCATACTTCCTCCTTTTAAAATGTCTTTCCACACAGTTTTACCCCTTTTCTTCTCAATTCTTTTACCCTACACTTAGCATCTATGCTCAATCTAACATACACTCAGCTGGTAACGTATGGAGCATACTCTTTTTTAACTATTTTCTCCAACTCGCTTTAGTTTTCACATTTTTCAAACTCTTTTAGCTTGATATGTTCCGAGGACAATGCAAAAATATCATCTGTGATAATTTAAAAACTAACTTTATTTTCCTAAAATAGGTCCTAAAATTTTGTCATTAATTAAGAATTTGGATAATAGTTTTTACCGTTCATCCAAACAACATTAAATTTTCAGGGTTATGGAATATTTAAGTTACATCTTATTTGTATACATCCTTTTCGCATATAGCCAGCCATTTTTTTAGTTTTATTCCATACCCGGGATTTAAATAAAGCAATGTGTAACTCCTCCAATCCTCTATGCTATGTTAATTTATGTTAATCGAATTAATAGGAATATATATATATATATTATATATATATATATATATAAAAGAGATATTACAGACTAACCATATATATTATTATTATATATATATATATATCTATATAATATTTATATATATATATTAGATATAATATATATATATATAATTATATTATATAATATATATATATTATAATATATTAATAATATATATATTATATATATATTAATATATATACTATAATATATATTATATATTATATATATATATATATACTATATATATATATATTATTTACTCTACAAGAGATAGCAGCGTTACCAAAACATTTTATTTTTCTATATCCAATAAAAATCGACCGTAAAGTGATTCCAGAAACCGATCGAAATACGGTTTCATACCCGTAGATTACGTCGTTGACTTTTTATTGAAACTATATCCTCATACGTAAAATTAGCAATATTACTCGAAGAATTTAAATTTGATATTCTTGCCACCATAATTTCGCAGCATCAACAGCATGTAAACCATTTTTCTTTCAATTCTATTTGTAAGTTTGAGTTCTCACTGAACCTTCTTGTTCCTTACTACTGTCATTGTGGTTAACAAGTACAGAATTTTAAAAAGGTTCTGTCCATTAATATTCCAAAGTTAAGTTAATGATATATAATTATTAATATTATACTTATTATTATTACTACTTCTATTTATATCATATATAGTATATATATATACTATAATATATAGTATATTATATAATATTATATATATATATATATATATATTATATTTTTTTTTTTTTTTTTTTTTTTTTTTTTTTTTTTTACAGAGAGATAACACCATCACTCACGGGCAGAGCCATAATCAAGGAGGAGGTGTACTTACTTAACGTCCGAGCCGGACGAAGCCAAGCCCAAGGAGAGGAATAGCTCACATTCTCCTACCCGACCAGTTGCGAACTGGGACCCTGGCTTTGTTGTGCAGTGCTCTAAATATGAGCTAAAGTAAGCATTCTTATATAGTTTGAATAAACTATATTTAAAAAAAAAAAAATATAGATTCACACTTAAGCATAATAACATTATACATAACCTAATACATATACCACATACACAAGCATATATATATATATCATAATAGAAAATAAATAGCACTACTATTATTAATACTATCACTATCATTATTATCATTATCACTACTATCACTATCACTGCACTGATGTTTTAATATTAATATCTTTTATGCCTACAACAATATTTCACAATATAATAATATTATTTACCACTATTCCACTATATTAAAAATTTTCAAACTAAATATAGAATGTCGATGTTACTCTCCTTAATAGGCCTACCGATGTTTTTTCGTCCTAATAGGCCTATTAGACATTTGCCTTTATCATAAAATTATTTACCAGGATTCACCAAATTAAAAATTATCATTAACATTATTATTATTTATCACTAATTCACCCAAAATCACTGATATACTATTAGTATGTTAAACGATATATCACCACCATTTGCGGAAACATAAATTGTGGATAGAAGGGGTTTCAGTCCCTTGCTACGCAGTGGAGAGAATTTGTAAAATTTCTTCATATGCTCGACGCAATAGACTTGGGAAAAACGCAGCTCCACGTTCTGCATTTAGTAATTTTAAATTTCTTCTTATATACATTTTTATTATTTATATTTAATTATCCAAAATAGCCAAAAGAATGATTTCAAAAAATTTTGTCTGCTCTCCAACCAGATTACAATGCAAATAAATTTAAAGTCGTTAAAATTTACATTTTTTAAAATGAAAATGGTAATTTTTCTTTTTCCTTGAAATTTCTAGCCAACACATGATTGAATCAAATGCTGTCCCATCTCTCTTTTTCTCTTTAAAAATACCTCCAACAAATCGTCAGCAGTTCAAAGCATTGGAGACTTCATCTTCTTCCAATATAAATCGCTCTGACTATCTTCTTCTTCCAAATCTCTTCTCCTCTTCTGGTCCTCTATAGTTTCGGCCTCCCTCTGGATTCCACTGAAGTCCACTCTCGGCGACGGTCGAAATCATATATATATATATATATTATATATATATATATATATACTATTATATCTAGGTCTTATATACAGGTAATATATATAATGTATAATATAATATATAATATATATATATATATATATATATGTATTATATATATATATATACTATATAAAAAATGTATATTGAAATGTATATTTTATATATACTATATATAGTATATATATAATATACTCTATATATATTATATATATATATATACTATATATATATATATATTATATTAGGGTCAAAACATACCTTCTTTTTAAAATTGTCAAAACTACACAATGCACAGACCTCAGTATCAAGGTTTGATACTGTGTGCAAAATTTCAAAGTTGTGCGACGCCCCCTACCCCTCGCACACATTACCCCACTTTTACCTTATTCTCGATTTTAAAGTCAATCTCAAAGTGTCGCATATGTAATTTACTCCCGATCTCCTGTTTAGCAATGTAAGGCATACAACATACATACATAGCATACATAACATACATAATCATACATAGCATACATACATACATACAAACGATACATACATACATACAACTACATACATACATACAGTACATACATAGCATACATACATACATACATACATACATACATACATACATACATACATACATACATACATACATACATACATACATACATACATACATACATACATACATACATACATACATACATACATACATACATACATACATACATACATACACTGGACACATTACGCATTAGCATACATACAGTTAAACTCATACATCATACATAATACATACATACATACCATACATACATACATACAACAATACATACATACATACACAATGGAATGCTGAAAGCAAGTTTCTGTAAATATCTTATTAAGCAATATTTTATCCGTGGCATATGATTCTTTTGATAATAATGAATATGCTATTTTGTGTTTATTTATATAATATATATATACGTATATATATATATATATATATATATATATATATATATATATAGTATACATATATATCATATATATATATCATCTAACTCCCTCTAGTAAGATATATATATATTCAGATGCTCATTATTTATGCAAATATTATATTCAAAATTTTTAATATTAATAATGTGTATTAGGAGTTAAACTTACAATATAATATTTGGACATGCAAGTGAATTTCCGCCTTCGATGTTTCCTTAAGAAGCAGTTATTGTAGGCATCTATCTATTTGTTATGAATACGAGAACAAGAACTTTGAAGGCTTCGCGTTAACGCTAAAGCATGTCCTACGACTTCGTTGCAAGGGACGTAGAATCATATCTGTAGAAAGTTTTTCCAATTTTAACCTAACAACCTTGATGGAATAATTAAGAGTTCAAACGACTCTATAGAAGTCAACTTCAAAACTAAATAAGATAAAAAAAAAAACAGATGCAAAAATAAGTTTGAAAGGGAAAAATCATATGATAAGACGCTTGAAATTTGCACATGCAACTGTTATGATAAAAAAAAATTGAAAAAAATGATTGAAGATGCAAAATTAGAATACCTATAATTGAATGGGAATCATTTGTAGGTAAAAAAATGAAGGAAAAATCAACTTGGGACAATTGATTTAAGCAGTAAAGTGCGAGAAGGAACGACGCAAGAAAAAATTGGAAAGGGTTAATGTGAATCTATTGTAAGTCATGTCATGGCAAGGTAGGAGTTGTAGCGAGCAGCTAGTAGTAGAATACCCGTAGCCCGTAGAAATTTGTGTCCCTTCAACCAACTCAAGATTAAACTTTGAGGTGTGGAAGACAGTGACATTAAGTCGAGTTAACAGTGGTTAATTTAGTCTCCTACATGAAAATGAATTCCATTCGGACACGTATTCGAGGCAAACTGTCGGACAAACAGGAGGACAAAAACTTTAATGGTACCATTGGAAATAAAATTGAAGAAGACCTAAAATAAGGTTGCAGATAGTGTTTGAACTTGAAAACAACAGCCTTGAAAAGATCCCAGAAGATATCGTTAAGCAAATTAGCACTGACCAAAAATATTTGAAATGCAATTTGTATTATTTAAAACTCAGGAAATATATAGCATCATAGCCAAAGACATCTCAATCGACCTTCGCATGCCAGACGGGCTAACAGAGGCCAAAGCAGATTTACAGTTATTACGTTCCACAAAAAATTCAAGCAAAGCTCTTCAAAATACTAGCAAATATAATAATGAAATGAGTTTCCGCACGGGTGGTCTTTGGATAAAGTCACATCAGGGCAACTGATGCTGCATGTACATTTTTGGTACCTGATGTGCCAACTTTAAAGACAGTGCGACAAAAACACATTGGCTCATGTTGATGGAGCGCATGTACTAAGAGAATACCTGTACTCTGCTTATCCTGAAAATGTATTACTTGCATGTTAGCGGGCACAAGAAATAAGATAATAAAATATATGAGTTGTCAACGTAATTATAAAAAGCAGAGCAAAAGAGTTCCAATGCAAGAGTTTTTGAATTGCCTAAAGCAGTGGTTCTCAACCTGTGGGGCGCGACCCCCAGGGGGGGCGCGAAGAAAAGTGAAAATCGAATAAAAAAAAACTTGTTCAAGAAAATGAAAAAACAAGGGCTTCTAGATAGCCAAATAAAAAAATGGTTAAATAAATCTTGTAAATTTTAAAAATCCATTATTACAATTGAATTACATAATTACGCATAATTATTACATGATTCAATGAAAATAAGGCAATGAAAAAAGAAATACATTCTGAAGAAATAAAAAAAATGTAATAAATAATTTTAATATTATGCTAAAAATTAAGCATTTACCTTACAGAGCTACATTTTTAAAGGATAAATCAAAAAATTAATGACTTCCGTGAGCCCTATCTTGCAGGACAAAGCTTTTCATATGAGGAGACTCATATTAGAAATCGATACCCTAGTTCTTCTTTCTATATTAGCTGAGACTCCTATATTATTGTTTTAAAGATTTCCCCAGCAGAAAACAGTATTTCGTAAAGATAAGATGTTGGAAATGGCAAAATTATGTGAAAGCTTTGACTTCAGAGGCAGAGAATTATCAATGAACACCGACCCAAAATTCAAAATAGTAATTAGATGCAAATTCTGTTTTGAATTTTAGCGCGAGCCCCACTCGCGTTGCATGTGAGTCTATTAAATTGTTCTCTCACATCCCATATGAAATGTGACCGTTGCAGAACTTTTTTGAAAGTAATCGACCCTGCTTTTGATGAATGTTTCAGTGTATTATGAAAAATAGTTCTAAAAATCGTGGATCAGCTTTGGTTAAATGATTTTCAATAGTTGCTAATAATATATTGATATGTTGCTCTTCTGCCGTGTATGTTTTAACAAATTCATCCACATTTGTAAACATTTCTAATTTCTCCTTTATTTTGGTGTTTCGATAACTCAAGATTTTCTACAAAAGCATTACTATGTCACTCATCTGTAAGATCAGGTATTTTGTTCCTTGGAGTTTAAGATTTAATATATTTAGTTTATCGAATATGTCGCACCAGTAGCTAATTCCATCACAAATTAAGGTGTCTCGTATCGAAAATTCGTTGGGATTCCTCGCGACTTTTTTCTCTGTCCAAGAAGATGCAAGTTCATTCTTATTCGTAATACGTCTTAGGACAACTGTCCCTTTGCGATAACATCTTGTGTCACAGTAAAACAGCGAGAAGTTGAATTCTCCGCTCCCATTGTCTTTGCAAACTGCATAAAATAGGTCCTTGATCTTTAAGGGTCCTCAGTTGTTATTGTGCAGCCGACTGGTTACATATCTGTTGGTTAAAAAATACTTAAGTCAAGACTCCGAGTTTCTTTTTGAAGCAATGAGGCTTCCCTGTGAGTCATGCAATTTGTCCAGAGTAAATTGTTGAAGAGTTTTCCCTCACAAGCGGTGCACACTTGGACCGGTCCAGACATTGCCTCGAAGCGCGCATCTGTGCAATTCCGATCCAATTTTGCGACAGTATGTTTGCCTTGCACTATAGATTCCGTCCCACATTCTTGAACATTCAATTGCTGTGGCTCTTGTTCCTATGTGGGTTTGCAAAACAATAGCTCTGGTCAACTGTCCTGATACTCCATTACAAAATCGTACAGTAAGAATTTGATGGGACAATCCTTGTTGGCTATCTGTTGCCCTCGCTAAAGTCTGAATTGAGAAAGTTGAAATGTTGTTGGTTCGCCATATCTCAGACATTTATCGTAATTCGGCGAACCAAACGAGTGATCATTTGATTAAGATATGTACGTAGTTTTTGGCAAAAATTATCTCCAAACATAGAGTCCACAATTTCAATGGCAGCATTGCTGTGGAAAGAATAAAGTCGGTATCTCCCCAATGCGTCTGAGATTTTTGGCCACCTTGCTATTTATATGCGCAACTTTGCTAAAGAAACTAGTAAAGTTGTTTTCACTTACAGAAAAAGAATTTTGAATTTTCAAAAGATTTTTGTTTAGCTATGAAAAATTCTTGAGGTTTGTTAACATACTCCCTATGAAGTGTTTCCAAATGCC
>JABUQX010111467.1:27500-39802 GCA_015478945.1 Trachelipus rathkii | reverse complement strand
TTCTTGTTTTTGCTCACGTCTCCCATTGTAATATGTTACTGAGCATAGGAAAAGTTAAGCTCGTCGTTTGATTTTTATTATGAGCATAGCCAAATTCTATCATTGAAGGCTTTGCACTACATTTTCAAAATGGTTTTATTTTGTAACGAGTTTGGTGATCACTGCCCAGTTGCCGCTAGTACGTTTCATTCCTATATTTATTAATGCATCGTCCTTATCAGCGTGTCAAACACATACATGTACCTAAATTGTAATGCGTTGAATTTGTCACCAATCCCACTTGCTTAAGTGCTTGTTCCTTAAGATCAATGACACGTTTTTACATTGTTATTAGGCCTAATTGTAATTTGTGGCAAGTAGAGCCATTCCCATCAATTATAGCCGCGATTTTGTCCGATCCTTGTGAAGTCTCTTTTGATGTGATAGTGGTGAACTGCTATAAATCAGTACTTCATTTGATGATAAATTGACTTCCAAATCACTGCAAAGTTTTATTTGTTGGAACAGTTGATGCATTTTTCCCATCATTAGCAACAATGATTTTGAGGGGTGATAAATTCGTATGTGCTTGTTGAACTTCTGTCATAATAAGATCAAATAATCTCTCGCTCGAGCTGCTATCAACTAGCACTAGATCATAGTAGAGATTCTGTTTCATAGAACAGATTGTCTTAAAGGAACAACTTTACGTTTGCTGCGCTTTTTACAAGATTTTTTTGTGGGATTATTCTTCATTGGGACCAAAATTGTGGGTTTTGTTGCTATTTACACTCTCTGCCATAAAAGATTCGCTCCAACTCTGCGCCACTTCTTCTTATTATTATCTTACAAGATCTTGCACGTCCTCCGGGACACTCTTTGATGTAAGGAATGTGGGTTTGTTTTGTTTCAATTGAAAAGGGTTGTTGTAGAATTTTACAATGCTCTTTGAGTTTCAAGACATTTGCGATACTAATGGCGTTTTGGGCAGTATCTAGAAGCCTGTGTTTTTGTCTGTCCATTTTTCATCACAAGCATGTTTGAATTCTTGATTCAGTTCGGGATTATTACGCAAGGGAGATTGCATTTTCTGGCATTTAATCCATTTGTGTAGTTTTTTAGATAATCTAAATTTATATCTCTTATCGCAAGTTCTCATGCACTTTTCAGTTTTATTCTTTTTATATTTTCGTTTTTGGTGAATCTAAGGCTTCATCTGCACCTAGGGCACAGAAGGGTACAACATTACGATTTGAAATTATTCTCCTATAAAGATTTTTTTTAAGATATCTGGGTCTGTTGATTGTAATATATCCATCTCAGCAAGATACAGTGAAATCATACGTGCATATTATAGTCTATTAAGAGGCAGAAAATATTTCAGAATAGTCATGAAAGAGAAGCCAGGCTGAGATTCCAATCAGAAGTTCTAACAGATCTAGTAAAGCACAACATAGACTGTACATATCCATATATGAACATGCCATCTTGAAGACTGGTTCCGATTTCCTAGAACTCATAAATCTTTTAGTTTCTTCAAGTATTATATTTTTCTTTAAGAAAAGAGATTACTACATCATGTTTTTGTTTAATATTGGTTTCATTGTTAGATTGTAAACTCACTGCCAGTTCATCCAGTAGAGGCTGTAACAAGGTATTTTTCCGGTTGTTCCTTGTCAAATACTTCTAGAAGAAGAATATTTAACGTGGTTGTAATTGTTCAATGGGCTTCAATAGCTCTCATTTTGTGTCTTCTCTCTAGTATTTGTTTCATAGTCACCGAAGAGTACAAATCGCATTCCACCCTCAGCTCTGGTATTCCACTTCCACATACGAACTCACCAATTGTTCTAAGTTGGCCTATTATTATATGCATTTCTCCCAGGCTTCTATCCCATTCTGCTTTTGCTAAATCTTCTATTAGGCCAATAGTCAAGTAATGTTTAATAGGTTTATAAATTCCAAGCCAATGAAAATAACGACTTTGTCGTTTTTTTCATGGATTCGTTTAGTTTCAAGTGCTCACAACTGTTAACTTGAACTCAGGAACTTATTAGTTGGATGGCTCTGTAATTACTGTCAGCAAGGAAACCCTCGGACACATTTGACATCTCATAATAGTCATGTGTAATACCCAAATCCGTGGGAGAGAAGATAGGATATATCAAATACGATTCATTATGGATCTTCGGTAATAAGGGAACCAAAACACTGTCAAAATATTTACTTTGTGTAGTATTTCACCATTTGTATGAAATTGTTAAAACGACTAGGCTTCTGGATCAACATTGTGATTCCAGGTTTGGGTAGTTGTTAGCAAGAAAGGGATTTTTTGTTAAGAACATCTTTCCAAGGATATGGTAATGGCAAATTACATTGATGAGGCAATTGGATAACTTGTGAGTCATTGTTTCGATCAGACTCTCTTTTAACAATCTTGAGTAAACAGTTACAGCCGGGTCTCATGAAATGTTCGCTTCATCCGTCATGGTGTCTTACACAAAAGTCAATATTGTTCGCATTATGCACACATGGTATAAACCGCTGTTCAGATTAACCAAATCTGGTGGTATGTACTATGTACACGCCATCATTGCTAATAATCCTATTAGCCACACTTCTTGCAATATCTGTTTCAATTCTCAGGACTCTTGAGTAATCAATACTGCATCCAACTTTACACATGAGTTTGATCAAATGTGTACTGAATTCGTGTTGTATTTATGAATGGTTAAGTCCATTCAAGCCACCTGAAGAGTAAGGTCCGACTGATGATGACCACTTAACAGATTGTTTTCTTTCTTTACTTGTCCCTTCGGAAAGACCTAGTTTTTGAACATTGACACTGTGCTATGCTTGCTCGTCTTCTGTATCATCTTCGTTCTTTGTTATTTGATTTTCATTAATGGTATTTTTTCCTCATTGTATTCTCATTTAAGAAATTTAGATAATTTGTGGAACATTTTCTGCGAGACTTTCTGGATATACCATCAAATTTCGCATGATTTGCTTTAAAAGATGTGTTTTTCTAATGATAGCTTGGCAGATTCCAAGCATACATTCAATCTCTATCAATTATCGCAACAACGTTTTCAGCTTCAGCAATAAGTTTGTCTCTAGTACATGTTCATATAACTCTTTGGCCCTTGTTGTTGGTTGGCGAGAGAGAATTCAATGGTCTTTTATCTGAGATAGTTTGCTGTTTCCAAAGAAAAACTTCTAAGTGTTTGCGTGTTCATTGATTATGTTGTTACATGTGTTGAAGCAAATATTTAAAACCGTTCTTCGCAGGACATCCATGCCAAATTATTTTTCGTTGAATGTCAGTTTCTCTACTCTCTACTATTTTCATAACTTCTCACAGTGCTTGCCATTGAAAGCAATTCATTCTCTATAATCTGTTGGATATGTGTCCGTATTCCTTTCGGTCAGAGAACGTTAGTGACATTTTATGCCCAAACCATTTTAGTGTGGTAACGTTCACGTCAAGTTGCTATGAGCGTCGTTTGAGGTCTAACAGCTTTCGCTAAGACGTATCTCGCTAAAATGTTCATCTATTTTTAGTTCAACAGCAATGGCGGCAAATTTTTTTCCAGCAGTATTGTCGACACTTTCTTGAAAATTTAACTCTCTCATCTCATCTTACTCTTCTCTTCATTCTCTCTCTCCTCTTCTCTCTACTCTCTCTCTCTCTCTCTCTCATCTCTCTCTGCTCTCTCTCTCTCTCTCTTCTCTTTCTCTCTCTCTCTCTTCTCCTCTCTCTCTCTCTACTCTTCCTCCTCTTTTCTCCTTCTCTCTCTCTCTTCTCTCTTCTCTCATCTCTCTCTCTCTCTCTCAATCCTCTCCTCTTCTCTCCTCTCTCTCTCTCTCTCGACTCTTCTTCTCTCACCCTCTCTCTCTCATCTTCTCTCTCTCTCTCCTCTCCTCTCTCTCTGCTCTTCATCTCTCTCTCTCTCTCTCTCTCTCTCTTCTCTCTGCTCTCCTCCTCTCTTGCTCTCTCTCTCTCTCTTTCTCTCCTCTCTCTCCTCCTCTCCTCTCTTCTCTCTCTTCTCCTCTCTCTCTCTCTCTCTCTCTCTCTCTCTCATCTCTCTCTCTTGACTCTCTCTCTCTCTCTCTTCTCTCTCTCTCTCTCTCTCTCTCTCTCTCTCTCTCTCTCTCCTCTCTTCTCTCCTCCTCCTCTTCTTCTCTTCTTTTTCTTCCCTCTCTTTTCTCCCTCTTCTCTCTCTCTCCTCTCTCTCTCTCTCTCTCTCTCTCTCTCTCCTCCTTCCTCTCTCTCTCTTCCTCTCTCTCTCCTCTCTTCGTGATCTCTCTCTCTCTCTGCTCCTCTCTCTCTCTCTCTCTCTCTCTCTCTCGTTTCTCTACTCTTCTCTCTCTCTCGTCTCTCTCTCTTCTTCTCTTCTCTCTCTCTCTCTCTCTCTCTCTCTCTCTCTCTCTCTCTCTCTCTCTCTCTCTCTCTCATGTTGATCAGATCAACTGAAAGAATCTAACCACAATTTTTCATTTATGAAAAACCATTTTCAGTGGGTTTGGAAAATTTGGAAATTGGGATTTGGTGGAAGATATTAGAAATGCAGGGTGGGTGGCGCAGAAAAATGGCAATTTTGCACCGAAGTTGCTCGGCGCACATCTTGACACCGACAACATGTGATTTCAGCAGGATGGAGCTACGTCACATACTGCTCGACGGTCGATGGAGGCAATTCGCAGATTGTTTGGAAGTCGGATCATTGTACGGAACGGCGACATTTTATGGCCCCCTAGATCCTCCGATCTCAATGTTTGCGATTTTTTTCTGTGGGGACATCTGAAAGGTAAAGTTTACAGCACACGTTCTGCAGCCACTGCTGAACTTAATCTGAGGATTGCAGAAGAAATAGCTGATATTCCCCGAGGCATACAACGAGCATTCCAAAGTTTCTACTTCAGAATTTCAGAATGTTTACGCTTAGACAGACGACATCTTTCTGATGTTATCTATAAGAATCAATATGCCAGGTAAATGGAAATGGCAATGTCATAATTAATGGCATACTCTGTACATGCAATTTGTCGTTTCTCTGCGCGACCCTCTATATACATTTTTTAGATAATAGATGACCTCTCCTTGTATAGTATAAGTTTCAAGTAATTTCTACAAAAAAATGTATTTTATGTATTCACAAATGTTAGGTACATGGTTTTTCTTCACATTAAAATACAAAACAAACCTATAGAGACAGAAAAACTCCTCCAAATAGACGTTTTAGAGCTCGGAAAAAACCTGAATCTTGCTTTGTATTTGATGCAAATCGTGTGAAAACAAAGAAAATTATGTCAATTTTAGTTTTGGGGCTGAGCTAATCAGAATTCGGTGGAAGTATACAGCAAGTATTTTTAATAATATGTTTATATTTTAAATTATCAAATGTTTGTGAGTTTTTTTTTAATTTGGGAGATAAAGTGGAAGACGAATTGGGAAGCCTATGAATGATAATTTAAAAGAGGAAGAGACTTTTTAGTACGTTTTAGAAGTTAAATGTGATCTAATTATTTTAAATTAATTGATGCAGATCTATATTAAATAGTTACCAGTAGAATTTATTCATATTTAGAAGATACGCTATTTTTTTGCATCACTTTCAGTAGATTATTATTATTATTATCATTATTATTATTGTTGTTGTTTATGCTAATAAGAATGATGGGAGCATCAACAGGAAGTACTTATTCTGGAAAGAAAATATTATTAGTAAATAGTTCCGTTCGTGCGCACTTATTAAAATTATGGATTAATGATTTTTATGATGATTATGATTAACGTCAGAGTTTAAAAATTTTTGAAACACGCTGTCAATCAATCACAATTTTTGTATTACAGAAGCATTATCGGAGTCGACGTTCGTGTTAGCTAGGCATTGAACTTTGATGTTGGGATCTATCCAGAATTTTATTGTTGTTGGCATACTCTTATAGTATATACCATTATTCTGATTTGACGTCATTGTTTTAATGACGTTAATACCTTTCATAATATTCAGTGTTCAAAAACGCTATAACCAATTATTTCATAAATATTATGAGTCATAATTTGTTCACAGGGATGCAACTAATATTTAACTTTTTTAGCCGACTAAAATAGTAATGAGTGTTTATTAAAATTACCTTTTTTTTTTAAAATCCCTAAAACCACAACTGTTATTTTCTTTCTTTTAAATGGCTTATTTATTAATGTTTGTTGTATTTTGTTTTTATTTTCAGTTAAAGTTGAAGCAGAAGTCGCCTTACCACTTACTATGGGACAGAGCCACTTTTTAAAGTCCAGAAGTTTTGATACGAAATCACAATGTATATTTGTGGTCCTTCTTTTCAGGGCTTGGGCTTTATAAAATATTAAAATGACAATAATGATAGCAAAGAATTTTGGAAAAAAGGAAATATTCTTTTTTGAACGATACTGAAAAGTGTAACAATGCTGATAAAAAATTCACGTGCTCTTATTGTGAAAAAAAGTTTGTTAGTAAATCTGGTTTAAAGTGTCATATTCGAAACCACACTGGTGAAAAAACATTCAAATGTTCCTACTGTGATAAAAGCTTTAATCAGAAATGTAATTTAGAAACGCACATTCGAACCCACACTGGTTGAAAAACCATTTTATAGTGTTCTTACTTGTATAAATAGGTATTTAGTCTGTAAAATTAGATTAGACAACCCACATTCGAACCCACGGGTATAAAATCTCCATTTAAGTTGTAGTCTTTACGGTGTATAAAAATTTAATGATAAGTAATTAGGAAAAACACATTCGACATCCGACACGGGTGAAAAACTATTTAAGTGTCCTACTGTGTAAAAGCCTTAATTCCAGAAATGTATTTAGATAACCCACATTCGGAACCACACGGGTGAAAAAGGATGGTCAGCTTTGTCTCTACTGCGGAAAAGTTTACTCAAGAAAATATGGTCTCAAGATACACATTCGAACACACACGGGTTATAAACCTCTGAAAGTGCCGTATATGTTTGAGGCTTTTGGTGATAGAATCTCAACAAAGTTCATCTTCGAAACCCCACAAGGGTGAAACAAACACATTTAAATGTATCTTGACTGGGATTAATATGTTTTAGTACTTGAAAATGTAGTTTTGTAAAATCCCACATTCCGAACTTCCACACGGGTGAAAAACCGATTTAAGTGGTTCTAACTGTGATAAAAATTTTAAATGGATAAAGGTAATTGTGGTAGGTAAGTTTGCAGTGCACACGGGTCGAACTATTTCAGTGCTTCTTACTGTGATACAAGTTTTATTTAAAACTTTTACGTTGAAAACCCACATTCGAATCCACAACGGGTGTGAAAAACGCACATAAGTGCTCTTACTGGTGATAAAAGTTTAGTGTGAACAGTAGCTACGAGTTCACCTTCGAACCCACACACAGGTGAAAAACTATTAAAGTGTTCTTACTAGTAAAAGTTACTTGTTTAAATCCAAAAATTAGTTTTAGAATCCAGTCGACTCCACACAGTGTGAAGATTAACATTTAAGTGGTTCTACTTGTGAAAAATTGTTCTTAAGCGTAAAGATGTAGCCATTAAAGGCTGGTTTTAGGGAGCTGAGTGCGTGGTGCTGCTATGCCCTGACCCAAGGTTTGGGGGACAGTGAGCGTCGAGAGTACCCTCAAAAAGAGGTGTTTATAAAAAAATAATGGAAAAATTTAATGTTCTTACCGTGATAAAAGTTTTAATCATAAGCATATTTAAAAAACCACATTCGAACCCACACGGGTGGAAAACCATTTATTAAGTGTGCTCACTGTAATAAAAGTTTTTCTGATAAAAGTAATTTTATAGTTCACCTTCGAACCGACACTACAGGAAGCTTTAATTAACATGCCATAATGAAACATTTGATCTTTATTAAAGATTTAGTGTAAAAATTGAACATTTGATTGTTACGACAGTCCTGATTATTTAAAAAAATATGAATTATATATTTACTGTGCTTAGGATTAAGAGTATAATATTATATTGTAAAGTAGTCTGGTTAGATATTAGTTGTGGCAGTAGTAGGCTTTAGGAGACAAGCTATAGTCTAGAATATTTAAATGAAGGCTAGATGTGTTAAATGGATGCGTTATTTATTAATGAGTGTTTTGGTTTTTTTAATTTTTGAAGCAGGCATAGTAAATTATTTTCTAGAATACTTTTATTTTTAAATTGTTTTATTTTTTCCGTTTATTTGTACATCGTCTTCCATTGTTTGGTACATCTGTAATAGTTTTTAATATTGTTTTTACTTAAGTTTTTATATTATTACACGTGTTTTATTTGTATAAATGTATTGAGTGTTATTTTTTATAATGCCTTTGATTGCTAATGTATGGAAAACCCTATGTATAATTTGTGATGTTTTGTTCGTTTATGGTTTTTTTTTATTTATTTTTTTTTTCTTTTTTGTTTTTTTTAGTTGTATGTATTTTTTCAATTTATTGAAATTTATATTTTTTAGTATGGGTAACTATAGTTTTAGTACCTGGACTTATAACTGTTTATAAATGATTTGTATCGTTTCAGAGTTTCATTTTTCCTAATGAAAAGCTGATTTTTATGTCGACTATTTTTTCTTCATGTGTTTTGAATGTGTCGACTAGTTCGGCCATTGTAAATTAAAAATGTAGATTGTTAGCTTATATATATTTTAAAATTATAGACTTCTTCAATGATCGGCTTATATAATTTTTGGGACCGTCTTTGGTGTGTGCGTGGTGCTTCTCGCGCAACATGTTGCCTTCCAGAGAATATTAAACAAATATTGCTTCGTATAATTAGTGATGCAGGTAACATCCGCATCCGCGGAGCATCCGCACACTATTAAAGAGATCGTCATCCGCCGCGCTTTGCCCTGCGGATGTTGCCGGATATTTATTGTCGGAGATTTTGATATAAGATTTTATAATAAAAATACTTTATAGATGTTAATCTGGATAAAAGAAAATGAATAATTGTATGAGTTGAAGGCTTCAAAAAACCGGCTTGAATATTCCATATCTTGACATGTGTATCAGACTTTCCTAGCTCGCTGCGAATAGTACACACTTTCATATGATGGATTAAGAAGTATCTGCTCAAGACTGTCTTTGGCTATCGTCGTCCAGTTCGTATTCCCAAAGTTAACCAATCCTTATTTAATTTGGGAAACATTGCATGCATTATCACACCCTGGCCATTAAGCCTATTGAAACTTATTTGAAGACTACCAAATAAATCAGGCGGGCGGTTACAGCTGTCTGTCTCCTTATGTAATACCATTAATTTCTCACGCTAAGGACAGCATTTTGAACCCATCCTTGCTTAAATGAAAGACTATGACGGTTTTAGACAAGAATGAAAGATGTAATTAAACTAGGAGGTAGAAAAACGTTGGTTCTGTGGAAATTTAATGACCTTCATACTATTGGCACTTACTTAGAATTCCCTTTTAAAGGATTTTTTTTTGGTAACGAAGATTAGACAAGTTAATCGTTACTTCTGTTTCTGCAGTTGAAAACTTCAATCGGAACAAGTCTATTTATCGCCCCCATTATAATAGAAAAAACAACATACAATCTAACCAGATTACCAACACCTTTAACTAGTATGCAATTACTATGAATTCACTGAGAGAATTTTCTACAGTTCCATAGTGATGAAGAATACACGCATTCCTAGATGTAAGTGCATGTTTGAAAACTTATAACCATATGAACGGTTAATTCAAATGATTGTTCCAATCAGTTGGTGGAAAGTTAATCAAAAATCAGTTTATCTACCCTTGAGTAAACTTGCAAGAAAACTTCAATCCGAATCAGTCTATTATTAGCCTCATTAAAGGAACGTAAATGTAATATAGCCATGAACTTAACATCTATTCTATCAGTATCACATATAACAGATTCACTGGGAAGAATTTCTACGTCCATGTATTGATGAAGAAACACACGAATTATCAAAAGATGCAGTGCAAATGATTGGGAAAACTATCACAAGAAAAACGACTATAGATACAAATCATATGACGATCCTGATCTAGTTGGGTGGAGTGTAATTATGCTCAAATGCAAAGTGTTTTACCCACGCTTAGTAATTACTTGCCAGGATACCTGGGCTTTGTCTCAATTCTAGTGTTCCTTAGTGAGAGTGATTATTGCAAATGCTGGCTAATATATATGATGAAAAGAGAAACAGACTCTCAGTAGACATTTTGTGATTCTCTCAGCACAATACCTTCGCTTATTCTGATATTTCAATACCAAGTGCAAAAAAAGATATATATCCATGTATAATATCGTCTTTTCAAAATTAAGGTCGGGGGAAGGTTGGGGAAAGAGGTTGGATGGGTCTCTATTTTGAGTTTGTGGTCCCCGTTTCCGACCCTGGGAACATAGTATTAATAGTTGTTGGCTAAAACTTCGGATATATATAATATATATATTATTATATATATATATATATAGTATAAAGTTATATATGGTTGTATATAAAACTGTTTATAACTAAAACTAAAGTCATTATTATAATAAAAAGTGTTATTATCTTAAATAAAATATATATATATATATATATTATAGAAAAGGTGGAAGGAAACGGTCTTACCTTCGACTTCTCTATTCTTACGGAATTGTAATTCTAGTAAATATTTATGTTACATATTGTACAACAACTATGGAACTAATGGTTATTAACAATTGGTATAGTTTTAATTTTTTAGGAGGGAAGGCTTGGGGGTTCAAGTTATTTGTAAATTAAATGTATCTAATCTGGGTTTAGTCGTTGAAAATCCCAAAATCTATGAATTTGTACACATTTTTACCATTAAATATATTGTTGTATTTTGTAATTGTCAGTTTTTGTAATTTAAATTATCGCTTGAATTCAATTACACCCCAAATAATTTAAGTTAAGATTCAGTTGTGGTTGGTCCTATAATGGGTTGGCATTTAAAAAGAATTTCGAAATTAAACTCGTGGATGTTCCGCACAAAAAAAAACATTAAATACATAATTTTTTTCCTCCATAAAGAGAGAGAAAAAACATTGAATAATTCGTACAAATATTTCATCAAGGGTCCAGGAAGGGTTGGATTTTGGTTCATCTTTAGGGTTGCAGGGTCATTCCTTCTGAGTTAAATGGAGCAGTTCTTAAACTATGGAGAGGGGTTCTAACCAATAATAATTCACTTCCTCCAACTCATCCCATAGCATGAGAGGCAAAGACCTCGAGTCTCCTATGAGAGTTCTCACTAAATAAAAAAAGTTCAACTCTCCCAGTTATTCATATTCTGAAAATTCCATATTGATTGGACGAACAGAAAAAATCGGCAAAATAACATTTATGAAGAACAGTTTACAGATAATGACATTGAATAATGTACTAAGAAAAGTCAGTTCCTCTGAATTTTCTACTGCTACATGGCGCCGTTATAATATTTCTGCATAACTTTCAGAGGATATATCATTGTTCAACAAAATGTTTTTTCTTCAAATGAAAATACGAAGCAAACCAAAATCGAGACAGAAAGACGATCGAAATAGACATTTTAGAATTTGGAATAAAAAACTCCATCTTTCTTTTTATTTGAAACATCGGATGGAATCCAAGGAAAGTTATGTCCAAAGTTTCCCTTCCAAAATCGAAACCTCCCCTTGAGTTACACTGTGCCGCAACAAAGTTTTAGTTCATTATTTGTGTTGGTCTTATAGGCAAAGTATTCCGTATTACTGGAATTTGTGGTGAATGCTTTGCAGTCACGAAAACATGACATGTTAGAGTATTCGAATCACATAAAAAGAATATTAGCAGTTGTGAAAGTTCATCATGATACTGCTGACGTTGTAAGCCAAGTTTTATTTGCCACTGACCACAGAACTGCTGTGAGTATTGGAGTAGACTAACATTCCAAGGACCGCAAGACTAAAACAGCACCCATCAAACCAGCCAGTTTCAACTCCTATGGGATTTTGGAAAGCGATTCTCTTTATCCCTTAAACTCTTTTACAAGCTTCTCTGGAGCAGCGATTTTCTGATAAGTTTCAATTTCACAAAGTACTATTAGATCCTATTTAACATCTATATCAGGAGAATATGAGGATCTTTCTGTAATGAAAGCAGCTCCACTAACTCTTAGAAACAATGGCATCATTGCTTGTTTGTATGATCAAGAGTGGTGGATGGGAGTCATTATTGACATAAATTTAGAGAATAACGATATATTTGTTAAATTCTATCACCCAACTGGAATCACAACATCGTTCAAGTTATCAAATAATGACAAAGTTTGCGTTCCCTTGGAAAGTGTACTAAGAAA